>JAAAKG020136640.1:0-35780 GCA_010014905.2 Druon quercuslanigerum
GGGGGGGGGGGGGGTAACATCACGCGGCCTCCCTCCTCTTTGCCGAGTTAGAGGAACTCAAAATTTCGTGTCATCCCCCCGAAATTCAAATTTCTCAAATTTTCTTTTTCCATATGTTGTCACGTCATTTGTACTGTTTGTACAATTAATATTTTTGCTCGTACCCTCTTCGTTACCCTGCTAGGGAAAATCGAAATTTCGTGTCATCCCCTCGAAATTCAAATTTCTCAAATTTTCTTTTTACACAAGTTGCCACGTCCTTTGTACTGTGTGTGCAATTAATATTTCTGTTTGTGCCCTCTTCGTTGCCGGGCTAGGGGCAATTAAAATTTTGTGTCATCCTCTCGAAATTCACATTTCTCCAATTTTCTTTTTGCATAATTTTGCACGTCGTTTGTACTGTTTGTGCATTTAATATTTCCATTTGTAACATCTTGGTTGCCCGGCTAGGCAAAATCATGATTTCGTGCCATATCTCGAGACTTGAATTTTTCAATTTTTATTTTGCTAACGTTTGTACGTGGTTTATGCTGTATGTATCTTAAATCTTTTTGCTTGTTCCCTATTTTCAGATCGGCTGCGGGCAAATATAAAATTGGTGTCATCCCCCAGAAATTGGCATTTTTCCATGTTTCTTTTTGTTAACGTTTGTACGTCGTTTGCACTATTTGTACCTTTCATATTTTCGTTTGTCACCTCTTGCTTGTGTGGCTAAGGAAAAATCTAAATTATGTGCCATCCCGACGTTCGATATCAAACGTTAGCATAAAGAAAAATTGAAAAAAAAAACGAATTTCGGGGGCATGGCATGAAGTTTTGATTTCCCCCTATCGAGTCCCTCGCCGGGCAACGAAGAGGGTACAAACGAAAATATTAAATATACAAACTGCACAAATGATGTACAAACGTATGCAAAAAGGAAATTTAAATAAATGGGGAACTTCGGAGGGCCAACT
Source organism: Druon quercuslanigerum (assembly GCA_010014905.2). Lineage (NCBI taxonomy): Eukaryota > Metazoa > Arthropoda > Insecta > Hymenoptera > Cynipidae > Druon > Druon quercuslanigerum. Next base: position 957 of record JAAAKG020136640.1, read on the forward strand.
TCACGGGGGTTACCTAAGGGTAATTTACTTATGAGCCTGTTTAAGTTAATTCATGCAAAGTAATAACACAGAGGATTATCAACTTATTAACAATTTATTGATGGGTGCAGCTCGTTCCACTTGGGGTACTGGTATCACTTGTGGTAGGGTTCCAGCACTTCCCACAACGACGCTAGTATCCCCGGAATATGGCGGGATAGAGTGTGATTCGAGGTTCCTACTCCCCCCCCCCCCCCGCCATTACCGTAAGCAGGAAATTCAATAATCTCCGGGCGCCGATGCCCATTTCCGGTTCGTAGTCCGACGGTTGGGTCACTTCCGGTAATGAAGCCATTCTTCTCAGGGACCATATAGTCCAGGCCCGTAAGACCTCTAAGGATCCGTATGTCATGGCCCCGTTCGCCCAAGTATCATCTGATGTCATCGTTAGACATCACTAACACGTAGGGTGGGATCTCAATGTCCCGTTCGTCCGATATTCTAAATTAATATACAATCAACAAAAAAATAAAAATCAAAGTTTCCAAAAACCATAGTAGAATTAATTTAATTTAATTAAAAACGATAAATTATTCCTAATGTTATCATGTACTTTAAAACGATGAAGTTTATATAGTTTTTAATTATCCTAACGGTATACTCAAATGCAGGTAATGATGCTTCTTGAATCCTAAAGTGATATTAAGGATCAGTGTTGGGGAATTCTGCAATAATCGCTGTTGTTTGATGATTAAATTTATTATTCAAGGTTACATTGATTTTTTGTCAATGATGCTGCAATGCAACCCCGGTGTTTATTGGTGTGGTTATCTTTAAGATATCAAAAAGGATAAATAAAAAAATTTAATGAACAATAATCCTAATGATTTAATTAGGCGAATATTAATTGATGTTGCACTGATTTGAAACTAATCGTGACATTGAGGGCTTGGAGGAACTTTATTCCCAATACACAACTGTTGCTAAAATTGTGGACCACCAAGAATTTTTATTCCGCTGTCCTATTGGCACAGTGGCAGTTCTCAAATTTGTGTTATTTCAGATTGTTGCACTTGTATAAGATATTTGGCATTTTGTAGAATTAACTGACCTTTAAAATTTTTATGTACACTCGTATCAATATTAGCGTGAATAAATGTTCCAAAAAGTTGGACCAGAATCGAGATTTACCATCATTATTTTGGATTTAACTATTTTTTCAATGTTCCATAAATTTGTTTTTCAATATTAATTTCATTCATTTTTTAAAATATAATTATTCATGTAGTTTTATTTTTAGAAGGGACTGTTATTTGTTTTGATTAAAACCAAATTAAGTTAATTTGTACCATCTATTCAATTCATTTAACATTCATTTTATTATATTTTGATTTGATTTTTTTTTCAAAGTACTCTAACTCGATTTTAAACTTTTTGATTTTCAAAGTAATTTAATTTGATTTGCAAATTTATGCTTATTTTTCATAATTATTTCAATTTAGTCTTTCAGGTTCATTGTTTTTCATTACTTGATATTTTAATCATTGCATCCACGTGGCTCGTTTTAATCACTAATAACCGACTTATTGTTCAACTCAAAAAACCAAGTGGTGAGTCATTATTCATTGTGCACCAGTCCTTTGATATTCATTTTTCCTTCCCTTTTACGTCAAGCTTCAGTTAAATCATATAATTTATTCATTCATTTAAATTATTTTATAATTAATTAATTTATTGCGATTGAAACATATTTTATTTATATTTAAATGTTCACGTTACTTCTTTTAGCTTGCCTTTCGCTATTTATCCTTAATTTATGAATTATTTTATTCAATTTACATTTATAGTAAGTCTAACAAGTTGCCGTCCGACAAGTGTACACATGCGCGCACCTAATATCGTGCTACTAGAGGGGGATCCGAAAAGTCCGAAATTCCTGGAATTTTCGGCCCCTACAGCCCCGAAGTTTGAAAGTTATCTGACTTGTACTGCAATAATAATAATAAGAAATGCATTAAGTTTGGAGAGCAGCAGACGACAAAACTTAGGGAAATTTACGTCAACTGCTAAATGAAAAAAAATTTTCAATCTTCATTGACAAACATTGCATCTGCATTATACTAATTCTTATTCCTCAATGTTATAAAATTATCTGTTGAAGTATTAACTTTTAAAGTTGAAGAATTCGTATAAGCAAAATGACAAATAACATTTTTAGCTCCGTGTATGCGAGTTTAATAAACAGTTAAATATTTAAATAATTAAATTTAGCCGGTGCTGCCACAGAATATTACTTTGCACCTGGACAGGGTCCAAAACAGGAACCTGTATAGGATCCTGCGTCATTTGCTATAGGTGGCACCTATAAGTGAAACATACAGATTCCTATGTAGGGTCCATGTAGGATCCTATGTAGGTTCCTCTATAGTATCCTATATAGGAACGTATACAGAAATTTTCAGTAGGGATGCACAGCTTATTTAACGTTTTATTGCAATTTGTGCCTAAAAAGTTAATTTCTATTTTTAATATATTTTTACAACATGTGTTTATAAAAAACGTAGAGATCTTTTTTGGTAGAACAACTTTCGTCATAATTTTTTTTTTTTTGTCTCTTGTGTGGTTTTTCTAAAACCTAATTATTTATTTTTACCTAAGGGCATGTACCACAGCGAAATACCTTTATTACTGACCTTACTTTATCAGTTCATAGCATTTTCTTATGAACCTGAGAACTTTTTTTTAAAATAAAATATCGAGCTGAAACTTTGGAGAATGTATTAGAGTACAATAAACTACGTTAAAGTACTTCATTTGGGTAGGCAATTCACTAAAAATTATTTCCGAACAAATATCTTTTTTCTGCACCTCGAAATTTTTTGAATATTCGAACTTTTTTATGCATAAAATATCGGCCTCAAACTTTGAGAAATGCAAGAGACGAAGGAAAGCTACGTTAAAGTAGTCCATTTAGTAATAATTATGTAAATAAAATTAATTGTAACTAAATATGAACCTGCGTCTGTACAGCACTTGTAACGCAGGGCTGAGCTGTCAATTTCATCGGCCAAACAGCGAAATCTGGGGGCCACTAGACGAAGCTCTATAAGGTGGCTCATCGTATACCTGTAATTTGGTTATATAAGTGGCTATTTATTCCGATAATGATTGCGAAAGAAAAGTAACCTCTTTTCGCCCACTATAAATAAGGCGAGTTGGAGACGTGTCAGACATCTACATTACCAGTCTCGATTTTTAATTTTTAATAATTTTTTTAAAAATCTAAGGACGTTTTTTGTAACTGAAATATCGGTCTGAAACTTTAAAAAATGTATTCGAAGATAATAACCTACGTTTATGTACATCATTGTAGTATAAAAGATGCAAAAGGAAAATTCCAACTAAATGTCAACCAGCGTACTTTTGACACAGCAGTAGGGCTCCGATAATCTCAGGCCCTTTCCACTTAATGGGAAAATTATAAAGAAGGATGGACTGACGGCAGCGCCAGCCGTCGGCCGGGCATTGAGGCAACGTTATATGTTTGCGTATGTGTACTGTATATGTACTCTATATACGTGATCAATTTTAAAATTCTATCTGCCTCAGAACCACCACTTATCGGAGAATTTGAAACCTAATTTCGGAATGTTACAGGTGAAAATTCTGTTTTGGGAGTTGCATTCTTTGCAGCTTTTGCATTCTCTTGTACCGCCCTGTCACTCACATGGACGTCAATGTTTTCATCAGAAGATTAATCTGTAGCCTGAACTGTCACTATTAATAATTCTTTACGAAACAAGTGAAATCTTGTATACCTTTGGGAAATTATTGAGATCATTGTGAAAGCCATGGACATGTTTACGAAATATTTTGTAATGTTTGTGAAATTATAGAAATAGTTGCAATTGATTTAAATCTTTGTGTAGAATTTTAAATATTATCAGAATTTTTATGAAATAAATGAGGCCTTTGTTACATCTTTTAAATGTATCCGAAATCTTTGCGAAATATTTGATATCTTTGAGAAATCATTACAACCTTTGTGAAATCTCTGAAAATCTTTGCAAAATATTTTTAAAAATTTTGAAACATCTTGTAATTAATAGGAAATCATTCATGTCTTTGTAAAATCTTTGAAATCTATCCAAAATCTTTTCGGAATATTTGAAATATTCTGGAAATTATTGAAACATTTGTGAAATCTTTGGAAAACTATTCATGTCTTTGTAAAATCTTTTAAATCTATCCAAAACCTTTGCGAAATATTTGAAATCTTTAGCAATCTTTGCGAAATACTTGGATAATTTGGTAATATTTATGAAATTATATTGAAATCGTTGCGAAATCAACGAAATCTTTGTGCAATCTTTGAAATCTATCGGAAATTTTTATGAAATAATTCATGCCTTTGCTCGATCTTTTAAACCTATCCAAAATAATTGAAATCTTTGTTGTCTTCGAGAAATAATTCACATTACGTAAAATCTTCATGTACCTGCAGTTCCGAATGTTCTAAAATGAACGAAATGAAAAAAGATGTTTTTTTCTTGAAATTAGCCTAGCGGAATTAGTTACCTCAATTCTTCATTATCTCGAAAGTAACCCTCAAATGTTAATGGTAATAATTAAGCCAACACATAATTACAAATAGTGTTTAATTACCTTACCATTAAAAAGTTTTTCCATGGCGTAAGTTCCGCCGGAAAAGCTATTGAAAACCACCGCTAGTATTTCAAAATCATGAAATCGTCAATATGACCGCCTTTATACAAAAGTATGCGATTTGAGACATTTTTACTAAAAATGAGTTACCCGGCCTAGGCCAGAATGTATTAGGTCTAACGACCCCATTTGTTGCATGAAGATGTGTTTTTTGAGCGTCAGATGCGAATACAAATACTGATAAATACTCATCGTAGCATTGCTTTTTAAAAATATGAAAATTTAGCAATAAATTGCAATATATAAAAACAGTGCAGATTTATTGTCTGTTGCACAGTACATAATAAATGATACTGCATGTGCATGTCAGTGCACAATAATTGGAAGATCATTTAAAATTATTAATAAATAATTGAGATTCCAAATAAAAAGATATAAAAAATTTCGTTGAAGTCTCTTTTACCTTTGGTTTAGACGATATTCGAAGGCCCACTTATTATCTGCGAAATTATTGTATATTTTCTTTCTACATCCGGCATCTCAATTGTGGAACAAACAAGTATTTTGAAAACTAAAAGCTTGCTTAACGAGTATGAAATCTGCAGCATGCTTATACAGCCAAATGATAGCAATCATACTTTGCATGCGTGTGAGTGATTGGAATAAATAATTCTAGGGGATAGATATCCAGAAGGAATCAAAAAAGTTAAAACATATATAGGTGATCAATTTAAAATTAACTGTGAGCGCCTTTCCCCTATGAAATACCACCGCTTTGATTTCAAAATAATGTGTTTTGCAGCAGAGAAAATAAACCACATCGCATGCATGTGATAATAAATATTTTAATGGAAAAAAAGCTGTCACACTTTGCATGTCTGTTACTCATTTGAGAGCAAGAACAATTTTTAAACTCAGCGTATTAAAAAAAGAAAAAAAACCGGATTGCTTCCGAGGGTTATTAAAATGTACCAAATAATAAATGAATTTTTCAAAAATATATTTAGAGGTTCCAGAACACCCATGAATTTTATCACGTATCTCCGAAGAGAAAAAATACTTTTTTATCAATTTGATCCAGAATCAACAATATTAAGTGAATTCGAGTTAAAACTAAACATTTCGGTTTACAGCCGTAAAATACGATTAAATAATCACTTTTAAATTATTAACCCATTATTTTCTTTATAGCGTCCTAAAAAACCCATAAGTGAAGAATGGGGTCTTGCGAGTTTTTATCTCTATTTATAATGTGTTTGCCGTTTCTTAAAAAACACATTGTTTCTAATGCATAAAGCTTAACTTTTTGTTTTTAATTAGATGTTTAAATAAATCTTTTAGACAGTTTATTATTGCTTTTTAAAATGTTGTCTCAGAATCGTGTAAGAATGTCGCGGTTTATTCCCAATTTTTCAACTTTACAGTTCGACTTTTTAATTAGAGTAACGTAGTACTTGATACAAGTGCATGGTCATTTTTATTTCAACAGTTTTTTTATAACTAATTTCTCTTAGAATAATGCTTATAAGCGTTATATAGAAAATTTGAACAATCTTTCAAATATATTTTTGATTTCAGACAAATATGTTCACAAAAAAGAAAGATTCTCTTAAAAATGATTTTTTCTATTTATCTTTTATTTGTTTATAATTAAAACCCCAAATCAAAGTAAAAAATTTCATAAAAATACATAAATGCAGCTTTTTCTGAAAATTTCGTCTTTTTGTTTACTTTTTACGTATTAGGGTAGTAATTAATGCGAGTCAACAAACATCATGTTTTAAACTATTATTTATAACTATTTTTTCTTGCATAATTGCTAGAAACTTGCGGTTTTTCCTGAAATTTTTAACTTTGCTTTAGGGTTTTAATGATGAACGAATAATAAATAAACATTATAGGATATGGAACATTGTAGCATTAATATAAGAGAAAATAGTTATAAACAATAATAAATTCTTTAAAAAATAGCTACTTTTTAAGATAATAATACATTATTTAAACAATAATATTTGCTACCTTGAAGTACCTACCTCACTCTTTTTGAACAAATTTCAGAAAAAAATTGTGCCTTTTGAGAATTATTACAAGATAATATGATTATGAGAAATAATAAATGGTTTGAAGAAGTTATTTTAAATTTTTCTGTTTAGTAGAAACTGGTAATTTATATTACCTTGCAAAATAGGCTTACGAGGGTGAAATTTAAAAAAAAAATGATTTATATTTCATGGCTAAACGTCTTTTTTATGAGAAAAACTAGTTGGTTTTCTTTTTGAAATAAGAAATAAAATAAAAAAAATTCTTTTTTAATAAAAAATTTGAAATAAATGTTTTCAACTTTATTGTGCTTGCGGATACTGTAAATAATATTTTTTTCGTTTTAGAAAAAATAATGTATTTATTTTTGTGTAGATTCGAACAGATTTAGAAGCGATATGCATGAATATTCGAAGCAGAAAATTTACCACTACTTTATGGTATCATTCTACGTGACACTCTTACTTCGATGAAATCCATATTCCTGATTATTCGTGAAATTTGAAATGAAGAAAATACAGCAGTTTGCCGAAAATTTCGAATTTCTCGATATATTTATGAAAAAAGTTATCGCGAATAACTTAAAAAATTTTTCTTAAAGGAGAGCGTTCATTTCTAACAAATACAAAATTTTTCTTAAAGGAGAGCGTACATTTCTAACAAATACATTATTTATAAGGCTCTAAATAAATAATGTCTCGTCATACGAGAATATGTTACGAGAGTGAAAATTTCCACCATCTCCTCCATCATCCGAAAAAAGGTAGTCATAATATTCCGCCCCAAATGCATGAGGACTGTGTGTTTCTCTTATTATTTCGTACGTATAATCAATAAATAAACAATATTTTGATATTTACAATATTTATACAGTTGAATCTTGGGTATTTACTTACATAAATATATTATAATTAAAAAAACGCATAGGCAAGTTGTCAAAATATTAAAATTTTGTATTCTGATCTATCGAAATTGGAATGTACTGTTAAATTATTTAAAATGGAGTTGAGATTTCAGGTTATGTTCACTTTAAATCGAATCTCCATGAGAGAAGTTCTAAATCCAAAAGTCCAGCTCTAGCCTCACCTGTCGCCAGAATAGAAAAATTCCCGTTAACGACACATCAGGTGTTACCAATAAAGTAGAACATATTTACCAACAATTATTATTTTATAAAAAAATATTTATTTTCCCAACTTTACGCTTTGCTATACACCTTCCTTTTACGTTAATTAAAAAAGTAAAAAAAAGTTTTTAGCTTTCCTGATTTATCAGATTTTTAAAAAATACATTTCCAATAGTAGAAAAGCCTTTTATACATGAAATAATTCTTTTAGAATTCTTTTAGAAGGATATTTAAGACCCATAGAAATATAGAAAAAATTGACATACAGGAAAACATTAAAACTATTAAAAGAAGAAGTTTTTAAAACACATGTTGCGAACGCGCGAGTTGAAGGCTTTCTTTAATCAGTACCAGCAACCGAAAACGAAACCCTCTGTGTCTGAATTAAGTTCTGTTCTGACGAAATCAAAAGTTTGCTCTTTCCACAAGGACTGATCTTCTAAATTTATGTAAAAAATTTTGTGCACTTTCTTGTCGAGTAGCTGTTGGCAGCATTTTTAACCTCTACATTCTTTACTTTGTCTTTTGAAGGTGAGCCATTCAGATGGAATAATGCACTTTTATCACTTCTAATATTAAAAAATACGCGTGAGATGTAGCGTCGCGAAACAGAAGACTTAAAGTGCATTCTTTTGTTCTGTGACCCGATATCAGGGCATCTAAGCTCGTCCTTCGTCTAAGCATGTTCGTTGTAGATACTTTGTTCCTTGTCCATGGTTTAAAGGACGTCCTGGATGGGGCTATGGTCCAAGAGATAGTGGCAACAATGTGAGAAGAAAGAGGAGATAGTAAATCTAGTTTTCCAAAGCAGCATCAATCTCTATGAATCTTACGATGGGTAGATGCACTTTTAAGCTTTCGAAAAGACAGCTGATAAGTTTGTGGGTGATCGAATGGAAAGCTTTACAGTAATCAATACAGTCCATCGATAGGCCGTGCTGGTGGAATGCTGCGTCTTTACAGACACATATATCAATGAGCAGATTTTCCCGACATCCTGCTACGCCTTTCCTTGAGCCGCGTTCATCGTACATGTCTTGCCACACAGGTCTGATTGTGCGAAAAATCTTGTAATTTAGGATAGCTGTGAAGATCATATACAGTGTGTTCAGACAAGTGATTGGCCTTTAATTCTTCGGTTCACATACCGTCGCCACATTTTGAGCACCCAGGACGTTTACTATCTTTACTGATGCGAGAGCGAAGTACATCCAAAGGCACCATGCGCTACTGAGAGGACTTTATTACCTTCTCTGCCACTTATATACGGCATGAGACTTGACACTGCTCCGCCAAGCGTTCCTAGAGTCAATTTAAAAAAATCAAAAGTGTCAAATATACTCGAACTTAATATTCTTGACAATTGTATCTGTCGCGCATTCGAGGGCTGACATAGTTCTCCTTGACTTTAAAAAACTAACTATGCTCATTGTAGAGCTTTCGGCACCAGCCGTTAAGAGTATCGCAGCCAAGGAGAATGAAAAGAAGGAGTCAGGTATACCCGGCATCTTCTGTTAAGCTAGTCGTCCTGATGATCGAAGCTTTTGGACGTGCCAAGCTTCTACGGATTAATAGCCTGAAAAGCACCTCTGCGTGTCAAGGAAATGCTGAAACACTTGCGGGAAAAATGCAGAATTAGGTCGTTCTTAGGTCGCTCCGCATCCTCGAGGTACACGAAGATATCCACGGCGAGCACCTCTAAACGTTAGATCAGCTAGAAATGCATATAGATGCATTCAATATTTGCCGAAGAAAGGTTGTTCTGTATCCAGAGATGGAAGGATTCGTCATTGCAATACAGGACAAGGTTGTCAAAACGTGATTGACGGGTGCCGATTATGTGGAGATACCGGCGAATCCATCGAGAACATTATTGATGGCTGTCGCGTAATGGCTCAGAGATAATATACGCATAGACATATGATGTAGCCTTTCTATAGATACATTCCAATGACCGTTTTAGAAAGTGAAGATTACATCTTATATTGGGATGATACTATCCAAACGGATCATTACATTCGGGCCAATCGACCTGACACCGTGATGCGAGAAAAAAAAGTGGAAGAGTCTACATCATCGACATTGCTTGTGCACTTAACCGAAATTTGTAGTCAACCTATACAACCGAGATCCACAAGTGTAGCGAGTTAAGACATGAACCTATTCATCCCATTGTGATTTCGACTACAGGCAAAGTGCACGCAAGATTCACTGAACATTTTAATCATTTAGGAGTCAGTAGGGTATTGGCAGTAGCTCAGAAGACGGTTTTATTAAACACCAGTCGCATTGTAAGAAACTTTTTTGACCATCAGGAAGAAAGCGACTAAAAACCTGTGGAGTGGTAGATGGTTGCTCTAAGAAAGCACCAAAAGGTGACTGTTGTTAACTCCAACGCCAAGATACGACTTGTCGAAGAAAATTTTGGTAAAGTTTCTCATAACTTATCTAACTATTCAGGTAGCCCTTAGTTCATGAAAAAAAAACATCCCGTGCATCCTAAACTGCGAACGAAGGCAGATTTGTGTGTAAACATATTTGGTAAACGTTCATAACTTTCACTTTTCCATACACATATCAATATGTAGAAGAATACTTACGAAGAAGAAAGTATTCGGTGTGTCAGAACCTTGCATCTTCCAACGTTTTTTTCGTGTGAGAACCTTGGATTACACTTTCGAGCCATGATTTCACTATTCTCAGGCGCGACTCCCCATATCGAGGTTTAAGATGTTTACACATAAAAAAGTATTCTGTGAAAAACAAAAAATACGTCTCAGACTCTCCGATTTTATATGAAATTCTTAATTTGTGGGAGATAACATTGCGCGACGAAGCAAACATATTTACGTTCATCCCTTGGCGCAAAAAAATTTAAAACACTCTCAAAAATAATTCCATACGTTACTCGTGTTACGCTATGGTAATAGTGCAATATATTTGTAACTTTACGAGCTGGCCACAAAAGTAACGAGCTAAGACAGCTTTGCTGAAGTGCAAGTCTACGGAGCAGGAAGTAAACGGAGCGTGAATCTTTTCCTTTTACCTTGCTTCTTATGTGATAGAATGCATTTAACTTCTGGAAATCGCAGTGCTGCCTGATATGGCTATTTTCAATTTATTTTTATTTCCATAATTTACATACCCTGCGATCCATATTTTTAGTATTCTGCATTTTCTCTTTAGAATCATTAGATGTAATAATGAGACGTATCGCATCTTAGATGCAAATGTTATACCTCTAGACCAATAACTGTCGCAATATGAAGTAGTTGTGCAAGATAGTGGTGTAAACAGTACTTAAGACACTATACCTCATCAATCCTGCTCAGCCAGTGATGAATCCACTAATGCGCCTTAAATGGTTTTTCTTGCCATAACATTTAACAGTCTGTATACGGGATTTCAACATTCCTTATGGTCTGATTTTTAATAACAACTAATCCTGCAACTCGCAGCTAATTTTTCTTTTAAGCTCAAGCGATTTTTCTTTGAACGTGAGACCGTACTCCATAAATACCCATCGTGTATCTAATTTACTTTCGTTTTTCATTACTTCTTGTTTTGACTTTCCTGACTCTGCTTCTACCAGAACATAATATTAGCATATTGGAGCTATAACTCAGTCTGTCGATCGTAATTCAGGAATTATTCGCTATCTCGTAAGCTAGGGTAATACTTGTCTATTTTATATTTATGTTTTGGAAACAGACAGAATTGGATGCATTTTGTGTTTCAATGCAAAATCTTACACATGCTTATGAAAATCTCAGGCTTTGGAGGAAATTTGGTCTTAATATTTTTTCTTGAACTTCTTTTGTGGAGAAGGGATGATTTGAAATTTTGCAACCTAAAAGGTTCGCCTTTTTTATTGTAGTGTATTTATCGAGATATGTAAATTATTTAACTGCAAAAGGGTGTAAATGTAAAATCTATTTCTCTGAATATTGTTCCATTACATTAAAAGTTTTTTTGAAAAATCGATTACTATTTCCCACGATAGAATATTGGTTTTTCACCAGCTTCTCTAAAAAAAATACTGTGACAAAAAAGGCTTAAAATTATATACACATACGTTCTTATACTACTTAAAGCATCCTTTAAAATAATCCTAATGGCATTTTTCTCTTTCAAATATCTATGGGGTATACCGTATCGATTCTTCGCTTACACTTTCGTGAATGGAGAGCCGCCAACCACTTCTGCATCCTCCCACTGCAGACTTTAAAAAATCTGAAAACTGCCAAAATTGCCCTAAATTGTATCAAGCTTAATTAATCTTGGCGAAAGTTTCGGGTACAAATTAAAACTTAATCCTAGTTAATCCGCCTTATTCCGAATTAAGCACGGATCCAGTGAAGCGACCTGGGGCGGGCAAGGGGGGTGGGTTTTTATCTTTCCAAATATAATATTTTAATGTCATCAATGAACTACTCATAAAAAGTAAAATTATTGCTCAATCTTGTAATTTTCATAAATTTAATGGATTTAATTTTAGGTTTGCTATTTTTAGTTGCAATATGTAGACATTTGCATAATGAATTAACTAAAATTAAACGGTTTTAAACATGTGAGAAACTTGTCATATTCATTGCAAAGATATACTAATCAGAAAAGGTTACATGACCATACAGAAATCAATTTATGTCACGAATTCCTCTACCGATTATTTTCATATCCTGACATTGAATATTTTTGATACATCGTAGAAAATATTTATGGAAAAATCTCATCGGTGCAAGGACTTTTGCTTTACAGTTGATCCAAGCCCACCTTGCGCTTCTTTTCTGCACCTGCTGCACACGATATGTATGGTGACAAATGCAAAAAAAAGATTTGAGAAACAATATGAACACTATCTGGCCACTTCTGATAAGTGATCGATTTGCGAAAATTTAAAAAATATTCAGAAAATGGAAAACAGCTGTTAAAAAAGTTACATTAATTGGAATGCACAAGTATAGTAACTACAAAAAGTTAATTTTTCGTATTGTTCCATAATAGGGCACTTCCTGCAGGCTAAAAAGCCTCAAAATGCAAACATTTCCTGCATGTTTATATAAATTACATGATGTAAATTTCTTGACGTACAAAGAGATAATTTATTGGGGAAAGATTCCGAAAAATTTGCGTAAATTTGGGACACAGATGCATTTGGGAAAAGTTTAAAATTATACTTTTACAGTTCAAAACAATGTTGGGTGTTAATTTGATATGTTGAATAAAAAAAGTCTCCTCTGAATATTTGGAAGAATACTTAAAGTTGAGTAAAACGAGCGCTTGCTTTGTTAAAGTGTTGATTTTTAATACTAAGGGTTCAGTATTCGATTCCTGGTGCAATTTTTTTTATTTTTCTCAATAGTAATAACAAAGGTCATCCTTATTGCTTACAATTCCTTACAGGAAAGAGAGCAACTCCTAGAAAAATTAGTTTCAAGCCTAACAACCACTTCAAGGTCAAAAGTCCCAGGCGGAAATATTATACATAGTTTATATATACCGTGAAGATTTATATAAAATATTCATTTGCTTTATACATTTTTTGCATAAAACAAATGAATATTATATATAAAACTTCACATTATATATAAACTATATATAACTTTTCCGTCTGGGGTAACACCTGCTTTTAGCTAAAAAGAATGGGAGGTTCAACATCTTCATTGATTCTAACAATAGGATAAGGGGTCAAAACAATCTGAAAGTTGCTTACGTCATGCTTGAACTTGCTTCAGTAACTTATTTTATGCTTTTATTTATCTTTTTTTGTTGTAAAGGTTTTATACCGGCACAGCACGATACTGTACAGGCACGCTTTCCCCTAAAATTCAGTTCTGGACTAAAGAGAATTTGAGTCTCGGTAAATCCGTAAACTGGTTTTTCGAGAAATAGAGTTTTGAAGCTCCGGCACCAGATCAAACTTAAGTCCGCTGTACTATACACGAATTTTAATGGAATTTTTCTCGTGAACTACAAAAATATTCTAGCCTAATACTGCTGAAGGTATTTTGAAAGACGAGCGCAGCCGCTTGGGTGTAGAATCAGTAGGGTCGTTTCCTGCAGGGACATATATTGACCGTGAATTCGCTGGAGATATGAGGCGTGTCGCATAAGGTGTAACTGAATAAAAAAATATTTCTAAGAAAATAGAAACTACCTAGTTGAATGTTGTGAAATCAGCGAAAACTACCTATAGAATGAGAAAGGCGCCCTAGTGACGAGCAAAATGTGAATACATATTTTTTGTAGACCGAAAACGACAACCTGAGAATAACTTATTCAAAATATTTTTACAAAATAATTTGCTTTAGGAGAGATTTGAAGATTAATTTAATTAGTTCTCAAGCTACGTGTTGAGATGTTAAAATTGGAATGAATTATTTATCTAGTGCAGCTTCGCCATCTACTGTAGAGTGGTCTCCCATAACCAAAATTGTCCGATGTATTTCCGAAGAATTGCAGGTAGAGATAAAAAATCTTTTTTTTTCGGACCTCCTCGTCTATTAAAAAATATAACTGAAAAATAATGATACATACCCTGTTATTAGTTTCTTATAATTTCTTTCTCAAAAATTGCACGAAAATTACAAGGAAAAGACATGCATGTCATTAGTTTATTTTGACCTTCAAATGGTGATCTCGCGGGCCGAGACATCGCTAAAATATGCCATGAAGTAATCAAAGCTTTCGGGTTAGAAGAATAATTCTTTGTCATGGAATTTGATCACGAGAATCAGCATTTTCGATGACATGCTCATATTTTGAAGCTTTAGGTTCAAGACATGCAAAAAGAACTTCATCTTGAAGACAGCAGTATAGAAGGTTTAAAAGGAGGACTTAGAATGATAAGTACATCAATTTTCCTTATGTCACTGTTGGCTTCAACATAATGTTGGATAAATTAGAAGAATCCATCGCAAACCTAAGCAGCAAGCCCAGCTTACTGGACAAAAAATTCCAAAAGCTCTTTAAGATGCTCGAGAAAAGCTGATGAAACACTATGATAAGAGCAACTGGATATGCTGCGCCGTATAGATCCTTGAACACAGGCACAACGTTCAACAATTCCAGAAGACATCTTGGAGACGAAAGATGGCACAATATTCAAAAATAACGTTTGAAGACATTTATAGGACAAAGTACTGCCTGTATTATAATTATTTCAATTAATTAGTTTAATTAAGGAGATCAATGAAGTTAATTTTCAATTATATATTTAACAAAAAATCTGTTCTATATGTATAGAGTGCCTGAAGACAATTTTTCCAAAAATAAGCAATATAACTTACACGTGATATGGAAAGGTATGGAGAAATTTCACAGATTTCAATTCTCCATGAAGCTTCAAACGTGTAGATCATGTGCCCTATTTGCAGTAAATTTTACCTAAGATACTTAACTGTTTCTTATTTTAATGACTTTAATCTAATTCATATAAAATCCTTTTAAAAATAGTTCAGATCGCAGAAGTTGATCATGATTCTGTTGAAGATAATGTATTGGATGTGAGTTCATTCTGTGAAAATGATACTGTAATGTCTTAACAGGCAGAAACTAATCCAAAAGAAATGGATACATGAGGCAGGTTTGTACCATCCAAATGCACTTTCAAAAAAAGTTCTTTTATAATGAGAAAATAGAGGAATCGATTAAACAATGAATCAGCGTGGCAATTCATGACCCTAAATTCCTGGGTGATTATTAGCAGATAAAATAGAAACTGTTGAACTAAATTATGGTTAAAAGATACCTTGCATTAATTAATTAGTTTTGCAGCTAATGTTAGTTAAAAGTTTACTTATTGGTTCTGAGAAGAATACAAATCATTCAAAAGGCACATAAACAATATTTAGTATAAGAACATTTGTTAGTATAAATAAATTATAGAATTTGGATTCATAAAAAGAACTGTTGACTTGTTTTAAAGAGATTTTACATAGCGTATCATTTTATTGTGATGGATAATAGAAGAAGTCAATCAATAATAATATTAATTGTTTAAAAAAGAGAGATTCTAAAGAAATGTTAAAAGTTGTAGAGATCATCTTCTGAAGTGTCATTTTTGACAGTCACAGGACAGTTGATCCAAAATAATCGATATTTCGAGCAGATCGTTATTATAATACGGGATAGGATGAGATGTCATTCAAACAAACGATCATCATTATCAATTTCGATCTTCCTCATACTTCTCGATCAAATGCATCGTCAAAAGTACACCATTAATACTCGGTTGCCCTGTTCCTTCACCAGTGCAGGAGAACAATAGATACTTAAGCGACTGTTCATATCCTGCATTGTGTCCGAATGGATGACCATGAACCCCACGTTGCAGTTCCTTATATTGTTCGAGTCATATGTTTATGCTGTCAGCAGTCGAGATTCCAGTTACGCGTGGGCGTAAAATATTCGTGAATCGACTCAGCGAATTATCTCAAAAGTTAAGTAGTCATTAAAAATAGAGGAGTCGGAAATAAAACATTATTCAAGCAAGAATCTGGAATGCGATACGACAGTCTCCTCTTTCGGCCTAAAGCACCAGAATCACGAATGCAAAACTACCACAAACAAATTTGATGAATGAGATCGGAGCTCTCATCTGCTCTGTTCGTATTTAGTTTTACCATCCCCTCGTCCAGCATCATTCGAGTATTCTGTGTCTCTTATATTCACTGCTCACCTCTCAAGGATCTTTCTTTATAAATCTAGCGCACCCGCCAAACGACAAGTCCAAGGCCTGTCCCAGCTTCGCTGTCAGTGCAATATTCGAGGTGAGTGATTAATTGCATCGCGTATCTTTATGCTAATTATATTCTAATGGAGTATGCTCCGGAGTGTCCTGAACTTGTTTATTGTTCTCGTGTAATGAGCTGGGAGTTTACTTTAATTATTATGCTTTACGAAGAAAGTTGATTCCAGAGCTAATATTTGCTTTAATTATAAGAGTCCACGTTATAAAATTAACAATTTTGAACTATCAAATGTTCCTCTTTGAAATATTTTCAACCTTTCAATCTGTTTGAAAGACCATTCCATGATTCATGGAATGCACATATACATTTGAAAATCGTATTTCATATCCAAAAATAGAGCTTTCCATCAACAAATTAAAATATTAACGCTAGTCATTTTTGGAATTGCGTCCGTGTCAAGCAGATTAGATTACGTTGGATATTACAAAAACACCATCGTTAATATTAAATCTTGATAATTTTCTAAATTTCCGCTGATAAACAAAAAGTATTCAATGTTAAGTGTTGAAAGGAGTTTATTTATCGGTTGATTTAAGTTTTCTCGAAAGCCACATTAAATCGATTTTGTATATATTACGTTAACTGTGCTTTGCATCTCCTTCAAGGGGCTCGTCACTCTCATCGAGCTTTTAAAATCTAGGCTTTTTTATATTCACCAATTAAACCCCGCCTTTGAGGCGTGAAATCATACAGGTATTGCCTTCAAATATTAATTGAAAGATCTGAATAAAAAAATTCTCCCACACATTCAGAAAACGGACGACCAATTGTTAACTTCTTTGTAGCAAAACTAGTGTCAATTTTTTCTAATAAGGAAATCCACAAATAGTTCATGGCTCATCCGAAAAAATAAATTGCTTATAAAAATGTACAAATATGTTTAAAAATTCTGCCGCGTATCATTTCAATACATTTTTATTATTAAAATATTTATAATATGCATTGCTATTGAAACAAATGTATTTTCATTGTCTTGTTTTTATAATAAAAAAATGTTTGCCCGCAACGCCGGCACATGCTCATCACGCGCTGTGCGCGCAGCTCGCCGCATTTAGCGCACCTAGGGTGCGCGACTTTTGGTTCTCGCGCTTTGCCTTCGATGATGTATTATTCTTGCGCTTCGAGCAGTATCTGTATTTGCATTTTTAAAAATGTGGAGATTTTCAAATAAAACTAAAAAATTAAGACTTCAAGTAAGTTATTTTCCTTATATTATAAATGATTATATGTTTTTATATTTTACGTTAGAATTGAAAAACAACAGAATTTTAATTTTTTTCTTTGACCTTATCATGAATAATTATTATCAGATGAGTGATTAAAATAAGGAAAAGTTATGATAGGATATAGAATCTTTGAGTTTCAGAAAACTGCTATTGATTATTAAGAAAGTACTGCCTACTTTTTATTTGCTTATGACAAATTTAAAAATGTTAAACTCTCTAGTAAATATTTCTGAACAGTTTATTTTTATGATTTTAGGCCATTCTAAAAAACTGGAATAAAAAAGTTGAGCTTCCTGAGACTTAAAAAAATCAAAGATGGCTAAATTGCAAAAAAGTGAAATATTCGATGCATTTTTTTAATGGTTAAAACATTTGTTGTTGTGAATGATAAAATTGTATTAGATAGTGTCAAAAAATGTCGATAACCCTCATAAAAAGTTTTTATTCGCCTAATAAGAAGCCGATGTATAGGCTTTGGAAGATACCCGTGCAGGATCTGGTTTTGAAACTTCACCCCCCCCCCCGTTATGATAATAACAAAATAATGCCTCTTATATTATCATTCAAAGAAAAAAATCCAATTTAATTAAACTCGAAATACTTTATTGTTTAAATTTAGATTACATGAAGTTTTGTTACATAGTTCTTGGTTACTATCTTACGTGCCTTTCCCATAATTAATTGATATGTTCTGGTTGTATTTGTTATGGAATTGTGAATTTTGAAAGTTGATATTCTTGTATTTTGAAAATAGAAAACATAATATAAAAAACCTAATTATATACAGAAGAAGTACTTTAGCTAAGTGTATTGAGCTGCGAGAGTGTTATATTTTGAAGACTTTGATTTTATTTTACAACAAATGTTGCGGTAATTTATTCTTATAACATAGTTAGGATGTATTTTTCAGTATTTCAAAAGTAGAGAGGTGTTTTTCATGGAAGTCGTTAGTTAATTTGTAAACTTCATGCTTGATTGTAGTGAATGTAAGTTTTGAGTGGAGCTTAGAAATTTTAGTCTCCATTTTGGTATTAATAGCCTTTCTTAGCCGTTTATTTTGTAGTTGTTCAAGATGTTCAAGATGCATATTATTTTGATTTGGTATTGCGGAAGATTACAGTATTTTAGTTTTACAATGAGGCCAAATGAAGCCATTTATGCCAGACGGTGTCGCATGCTTTCTCCATATCAAGAAAATTTTAGGCATGTATTAAAAATATTTCTTATTTAAACTATGGGTTTTTTTGGGAGATATTTCAGTATAACATTTTATATGCCTTCCAGGCCAGGGGATTTTTTGGCTTTCGTTTTAGACATAGCTTTTTTAATTTTATCTGAGTTAATTTGAGTTTGTAAAATCTCATTATATTGTTCCACAATTTTATTGTTATTTTCAGATTCTAAGAATGTGCAGTTAATGGGTGGATCTTTTGAAAGTTATGGGCAATTTCTTCTGCTTTGTCTTTAAAATTTAAGAAATTTTAATTAGATTAAAATCCAAATTAAAAATTTTATTTAACGTTCAATCATCAAATTCATGAAAATTCATGTAAAAAAACAAGAATCCAAAGACCAAATTTGGACCACAAAGAACAAAAAAATGCTTCAATCCTAATCTGAAAAAATTGTTGTTAAAAACAAAAATTTCAGACAAAAATAATATTGAGTCCTTCTCTTTTCCTTCTTTCTTGTTTTTTATTTTTATTATTATCGAATCACAATAAAAGAACATTGAAAATAACAAATAAAAATTATATTACCAACGTTTCGGTACTCATACCCTTATCAAAGCAAGAAAAACATAAATAATAGTAGGTCAATCTGTTGTAAACACACTAGAAATATCCGTCATAAATAAATCCGAAATAGAGAAATTAATAGGATAACTTTTGTTTAATTTATCCAAATCGGTTTTTAAATTAATAGATGACTTTCTTTTTTTAATATAAAGAATTTCCATAAATTCTTTCTTTCTCTCATTACTTTCACTATGCAAAATTTTAACATTATCTCAGTCAAACTCATGATCAACATCAACAAATTCCCTTGTATGCCTGGCAAGAACACTCTTACAGCGTCCTAAACGAACATTACTTTTGTATTCCTCTATCCTAGTATTAAGAAGTCTGCGAGTTTTTCCCATGAAATTCATCTTACAGATCCTGCAAGTGATCTTGTAGACAACACCACATTTTTCAAAATTATCTAAAGGATCTTTACAAAAATTAATCACTGAATCCATTTTAAATGGTATACGGAAAATAGTATGAATTTTGAACTTTTTAAACATGAGTTCAATAGTTTCAGAAATTTGACCAAAAATGGAAGAACAAGAGTATTAAATGAAATATATTCCTTTAACTCTTTCTGATTATCTGCGTGCAAAGTATTACTCTGTTTTTTTTATTTGTTGAATTCTAATTGCAATATGTTCTAAATTAACTTTTGTATGTAATGATTCAGAAAAAGGATATTCTTAACAATATTTACATTGCTTGTGTAAAATGGAAAGTGGGACAACATTAGAGCTCTGTTAATTAAATTCTTAATTACTGGAATTTTGTTTTAAAAAGGATTAGCAGAAAAGAAATTTAAAATTCTGCCTGAATATGTACTTTTTTTATACCAAGTGGCAATAACATTACCATCCCGACCCTTAATCACTTCTATGTCCAAAAAACTGATTCTGTTATTCTGCTCTATTTTATGAGTAAATTGAAATTTTGGATGAAAATAATTAAAAGCATCAATGACCATCAGCATCTTTTCCAGAGAAACACACAATAAGGTATCGTCAACATACCGGAAGTAAAAAGGCAACACAAAACCTAATTTCTTAAAAGCAAAAACCTCTAAATCTTCCATTACTATTTCTGCTAAAATCGGAGAAATGACTGAACCTTTGAAAGTACCAAACCTCTGCCTATAAAAAGATGCATTAAATTTGAAATAAGTCGAGTACGTCTTTTTATATTATTTTATCTATACAAAATTGCCTGTTCAACTAAATCAAGGGGTATACTCGGAAACATTGCAATAACATCTAAAGAAATCATTACTTAATCATCCGGAACCGTTTTTTGACTAATAAATTTTTGAAATTTCCAGCTATTTTTTGCATTATATTTAGAAGTTGTGATAGAGTCTTTGAGACCTTTGAGCCTTTTTAAAATTTTAGAATCTGGAAAGGTAAGGAGGCTCCATGCTTATGAGGTCATCACTGATGAGAATTGGGACAGGTTTGTGATCTGAAGTTAGTTCATCCAGGGCATTAATTGTTTGGAGGTTTGTTATCTTTTTAATGATTGCTAAATCTATAATGCATTACTGGATTTTGCACTATATGGGTGCAGAGCGAAATTATCTGAGAACTCTAAGAAATAAGGATGCTCATTGATAAAGCTTATCAATAAAGTCACCAGCTACTATGACTTTACTACTTGGATTAAGGATATGATAAAGCTCTTTAGTACAACTGAGAGTGTTAGGTGGGGAATATAATGCTTTTGATTTAAAACTTAACCATGTTCCCCCTACTATGAATATGTCAGCCTAATAGCTTTCAAGATCACATGGGCACTTCATGCTTTTTATTTTCAAAGCCACTAGCTTTCAAGTGTACTATTTTAAGGTTCTTTATATTTGAAGGGCTCTCCATCAAGTTTAATAGCAAGTTCACTGAAAGCTTGTAACCTTTGGAAATTTTTTCTAGAATAAAGGAATTTTCCTTTTAGTCTAAGTGCTAGTTTAAGAGGCGTAAATACATCACAGAGTTTGTTTCTTTTTTTGGAAAACATTCAGGACATCTCGTATGTCGGGAGACTCATTTCCTCTACCTGTGGTCGCTGTTTGTTCTAGACTTCTAGAAAAGGATCTTCTATCTCCCGATGATGGTGCAAGGTGGTCAGTTCTTGCGGTTGGATATGAAAATCCTTCCAGTTGATTCTGTAGTTTTCTTCCTCTCGGTAGTGGTGGCAAGTTTTTCAATGGATTCTCATTAACGTAAGTCCTTGTATTCTGGAGATGAGGTTTCCTTTTGATTTTAAGTTGCTCCACTTTTGTTAGATGTTTTTTGTAGGCGTCACAACCACAACAATTTGCGGGGTGCTCTCCTTTACAGTTAACACAAGCTGATTTTTTCTCAGGTGGTTCTGGGCAAGTTTCCGTCAGATGATTTCCAAGGAATTTAACACACCGTGGTTTTTCGGTGCAATTTTTGGTCCGGTGTTCGAATTTCTGGCATCTCCTGCAGTGCGTAACCTTTCGCGTGTTGCGGTATTTTTCTCATCTGACTCTCATGTAACAAATAGCCCTGATGTTGAAGGAATCCTACACTTTTAACTCTTTATAAAATATTACAATATAGACAGGGTTTTAATAGGTAGAGTTTTTACTCTGCTACTGTACTTTAGTCTTGAGTTTAAATACGTTTGCCTTTTGTAGTCCTTGCCGGCCTAAGTCCTTTTAAATATCCGTTTCTGCTAAATACCCTAGTTCGTGGGTAACAAGTTTCTGAGGCTTATCTTGCTTTGCTGAAATTTTACACCCTTTTCATGGAACAGTTTTTGACACTCTCATAGTCATTATGCAGATTGCTGTATATCGTTATCTTGGCGGAGTCAAACTTCTTCTTGACTTCAGGATCTCCGATAGTAACTTCATATATGAAGTTGATGAGTAGAGCGTAGTTTTCGAAACCCTTTCCAATATTATGGGAGGCATTTTTAGTTTATTACTTTTAATGGCATCTCCTCCCTGAGGTTTGGCGTTAATATTAGCAACGTTCATATTTTCATAATGTTTGTCCTTGGCTTGGTTGTTCTTAGTTAATCCTTTCCCATCCATCGGGGTGTATTTTTGAAGAACCAGGAATCTGCTGCTGGTTTTAAATAGCAATCCCTTTTATCTCCTTGTATTTCTATTCGTTCAATATCTGCACTTATAGCTCCTGAGATATTTAGAATTCTAAATCAGAGGAGAACACCGATTTTAAGGGCGTCACCCCGTGTATCCGGTCGAAAAAATAGATTTATTTTTTTTTTGCCTAAATTTATTCCTACACATGTGTAGAATATGCTCGTGAAGTGATATTCTAATATTCGAAGTCGTTGGACAATGGGATGTTCCATTGGCCGTGAAGCGCATGCTTACGTGCAACGCCGTGATGATGCCAGAATCTCTCGCTCCGAGCGTGACATAGCAGATTAATGGTGAGTAAAGATTTCATTGTTTAAATCGTTCTTTACCTTTCAAACGCGTTTTTCTCGAAACCACGTTTTTCGAATTGGCCGGCATGATATCTCAAAAACGGTTTGACCGATTGCATTAAAATTTGTAGGGTAGATTCAGCACATGTGTACGCACGGCCTGAACTAAGATAATTAAAAAATTCCGTACAGTTTTTTTCGTAAGGAAATAATCTTAAAAAATCATGAGATTTGAAAAAAATTCAAAACCGTGTCAATTACTCAATTTTGAAAATTTTTCAAATATCCTAGTTCAGGCCGTGTCCACAGCTTTACATATTAAAATGCTGTTTGTTTTTTTGATTTCAGGTAATCCGTTCGCCCGGAATCATGCCGGCTATGCACTCACTTTTTGTTGACATCGGTGTCTTCGGAGTGGTGCCACTCGCATTATAATAAAGATTTTTTTTCTAGACGTGCAAACTTTACTGTTAAAATTTTAACAAAAATATAGTGAAAAGTTCAAAGTTGTACATTGTTATCGTTCGTAACAAAAAAATCATAAAAAGGGTCAAAAAACGGGCCGTCACACCCCTTAATAGGGGTGACTTAAGGGTGTGACCCCCTTAATATCTCTCTGTGGCGATTCACAGTTGCTGCGATGCACTGCACGCGGACACTGGAGATAGTCCAGTGTCTGACAAAAACGGCGTCAACCACTTAGTACCTACTGTGGTGCCGCGTGCAGTCAGTAGTACAAAATACTTCGGTTGGACATGTGTGCGTGACGTTCCAGCAATCGTAACCAAAAAAAGAAAATGAAATCAGGTTTTATAATAATTTCAGACCATTTTCATGCATAAAAATTCAGATATTTCCGATAAAAATAAAGTAAAATTCTTTCACTTATTGATAAAGTTTTGTTCATGAGTTGAAGTTTATTTGATGGTACTGGAATTAATAGGATTTATTGTTATAAATCACATAAGTGTTTAATTTTATATATATTATGAATTTTGTATAAAACTGTCAGTTTTTTGTTTGAAATTTTTAATTCGTATTTATTAAAAAGAAATTATTTAAAAAACGTCTCTAATTTTATCAAAATGATAAGAAAATCGTAGCATTTTTGGTTACGCATACGATTATAAGTCCCAGCCCGGTACGCTATAATACAAATTTTAAATGGAGAAAAATGCTTCTGTTCTTCATAACAATCGAGGGGAAATCGAGCACATGATTGTTCAAAGCAGGAGTGGTGGGACAGCGCGAAGTACGACGAACGACCCCCGCTATTTGCATTTGTATCGACATTCGAATATTCCGCAGCTTTTATTTATTTTCAAAAAATAAGATAAAAGGCATTTAAAAGCACAGTATTGGTCATTGTGCACTGCCAGGGTTGATTTTTACACATAATGCTGAAGTGAGAAATAGTTTAATTTGCTTATCATGATTTTATATGTTTGAAATTTTTATTTATTTATTTGAGGTTACGTTCGGCAGCTCCGTTCGGTTTCACAGACGCTTTTTTACTCTTAGGATAAAAATAAGCTGCTTCAAATCGAACGTTCTTGGTATCAATTTAGCAACAGATCAGCCCAGAAGAATAATTTCTTTTTAATTGTAAATTTGATCTTACAGGATGTAAAATTTCAAATTTTTTGTAAATCCAAACGCAGACGATATTCTAAAGAGGATGTAGACGACGGGTGACGTAATAAATATCATAATTCAAATGCGCAACAGTGATGTTTTCTCAAAAATCATTAAAAGTTACTTTTAAAATATTTTTTAATAATATATTTGAACTATAAAAATTGTTCACGATTGTTGATCATTTAAGGAATGTTTTATCCAAACAAAATTCTGAATATGTCCCTTACCTCGTTCTGGGCTGCCACTCTTTAAGTAAAAGCTTGGCGCAATTTAAAAGTATCCACATGAAAATTTAACAATTATTCGCATAAAAGGACCTGCGACGGAACTAACCCGTGTTACGCGAACTGATTGTCCATAAGGGAGTGTGCACATATTACGTTACATGAAACAAGAGGAGGGTTCAATTTTTATTGCGCCCATGCAGTACGAGTAACCGCATCGAACAACCAAGATTAAAACTTTTTGTTAGGGGTCAGAAAAACTCTCCTAAAGTTTTATTTAAAAAATTATCTCCTGTCTCCTTATCGCAGATGTATTCAAAAAGGACTAACAGCGAGACACTTCTTCTTACTGGGAGGTTTTACTATTCTTTTAGAGTTGTATCAATTTCCTCAACTATTCGATTATAAAATGTATGATATATGTACAGCCAAACATGGATTTAGTGTTTCTGGATTTAGTGTTTCCGATAATTGACACCGATCGGTGGGATTTGGAAGAGAGGAAAACAGGAGAGAGATGAAATAGTCACCGTCATTCTCAAAATTGGCATTAAATCAAGGTTTTACTGTACCCCTGATTTCATGATGGCAATTTAAGAATACCATATTAATCTGGGAATTCTCTAAACATTAACTTGTTTGTCGAATCTTTTAACACAGTCAATAAATCTACGTTATTGTATGTTAGCTGATTTATTCCTTAAAGCTCCGCGAAGATCCTTTTCTACAGACCTAACAGTTTTGTTTCGCTAGGCATACTAACCGACATATAGCTTTCAAAATCGAATAAGAATCTGTATTTGAAAATGATGAAGAAATTTCTACTTTTATTCATGCAGCATCCCTCGTTAAATCTTTTTAATGAATGATTTAAAACTGAATAATTTCAAATTAAAAGATTCACTATTAAAAAAATGTAATGATGGAGTATAATATTTATTGGCTTATCACCTTCTTATCGATAAATTTTATATGCATGGGAAGTCTCAGTTGGGGATCCACAAAGAACACTGAATACCGCAGAGTTGTCGATATTTAATATAGCTGCTTTGCATCTGAAAGACATGAATTCGTTCCTGCGCTTTAAACTTGGCAACTAAGATGGATGAGTAAAAGAAAGGCTGCTTTTAGAATAAGAAATAATCCGGATAAACTTAAACCATCAATATTCTATTAGCTTTAGAGATTAAAATCTCATCTTATTCAACTAAAAAAAACCTTATTATTAAAAACAGCTTAAAAGTTTCAAGAAAATTAAACATTGTCTTTTTACAAACATTTTACTTTTTTACCTTTGACGTAATTCAGTGCGATATTGAGGTTTATAAGATTGCTACAAGAAAAAAGCAAACCTTATCTTCGTATTCAAAAGCAGATATATGCAGTAAGTCTATTCTATACTTCTAACTTCAAATTGAGGCAAAAATGACGTTGAATTATAAAGTGTAAATACGTTGTTAATTTATGTTTAAAACTTTAAATTATATAATGAATATGACTAACATAAATTAATAAATTATTGTATATAGATTTTGATGATGCAAATCATAAAGAAGAATCAGAACCCGGCGAGGTAATGAACGAAATACTACAATTTGGAAATTCGTATCAGATTGGGGAAAATTTTTAAATTCTTCTTTCACACATTTGCATTAGTTTGGTAAGGATGCCAGGTTACCTTATCAGAAGTAGCAACACAAGATTGATTATGTTTAAGTAATCTAAAATTTCCCAAATTTAAGAACGACTCTCTCTCTCTCTCTTTTGTGAAACAGGTTATATTTATCGAATCCTGGAAAGTGGTGAAGATTTAGGTATTTTAATATTTAAGCCTGTATCACAATTACCACATGATCCCTCCAAACTTTGTCAGCTTCACAGTTCAAAGCGAAAGTGCATTCTTCTTGTAATTATTAGAAATCAGAGAAAGCGCGAGTGTCTTTGACAACTTAAAATCTATTATTATACTTAAAACTTAGCAGATTTTTTTTTATTTTTCATTTTTTCTACAGGTTTGAAGTGCATGTTTCGTTAATGAAATATATTAATGGTTTTGTGCTTTGGCAGCTACGAAGTCCTTAGTGGGTTCTGTAATGAAATTTTCATCCCTATAGTCAACTTCATTAGGCCAGGCACCAATCGGTAAAGTCTAGAATTTTCAGACTCTATGACGAGGATCTATAGATCATAAATCAGCTTTTTGCTATTCCAAATCGATATCTTTGAATCGCTGATTACAATTATATCCTTATAGTTTTGAAAGTCCAGTACAAAAGGAACGACGCTCCTGCTATATTGATTCAAGTTTTTTCAAGCGCTTCACTCATTATTTTGTGTAAAGTTGAAAGGATGTATTTTTCATGTTCTAGAAAGCAGTAGCATCAAATGCAGAATGTTTATTTCTGTTTTTAAAAGTAGGTTACTCCATGAAATGTTTTCAACTCTATACAAAGATTCTTTAAAACTAAATGCGACCCTTTCGAATTCAGGCTAAAAAGTAAAAGCAAATGTAGCATTTTTATGATAGTAGAATTCGTTCAGAATTCTGCTATGAGTCTCGTGCACTTCGAGGTTTCGCGCATCTCGAACACGTGGAGCGACCCTAGGACGACTGCCTTATACATTTTCCCCGCAAGTATCTTAGCATTTCCTTGACACGCATAGGTGCTTTTCAGCCTATTAACCGGTGAAAGCTAACACGTCCAAGAACATCGTTGATCAGGCCGACTAGCTTCACAGAATATGCCGAGTATACCTGTCGCAACTTCCACGTAAGGTCTTTACACTTCTCTTTCTTTTCATTTTTCTTGGCTGTGAAAATCTTGTAAGCTGGTGCCGAAAATTCTATAACGAAAATGGTACGTTTCTCATAGTCAAGCAGAAATATGTCAGCCCTCGGAAGCATGACATAAACACCTGTCGAGAATATGAAGTTCCACCTTATTTGGCACTTTTAATTTTCAAAAATTGACTCTCTTCCTCTAGGAACGCTTGCCAGCGCAGTGTCTGGTCGAATGGCGTAAGAGTGACAGAGATGGTAATAAAGTTCTCTCATCACTGCATGGTGCCTTTGGATGTACTTCGTTTCCACATCAGTTGGAGATAGTATGTATCCTAGGTGCTTACAATGTAATGACGGTAGGTTAAACTGGAAATGACACTGTCATGACTTGCCAACATGAAAGCCTTTGAGCTTAAATGTAATTCGGGTGATTTGTTCAAAACAAATGCTAGCTTATGCGATATTGACTGATCCTTCACCTTTCCGTGAAAGATGCCGCGCATTCTCTTGTCGAGGAACTGTTTGCGAAAGATTTGTTTCCGTGTTTTCTTGAACCAGGACTTTACTAGTTTGTACTCGAGATGGATAATGTTTGATGCATTTTACTCATCCCTGATATTTAATTAAAGGACGAGTGTTTCGGGAGCCTCCTTTGCTGCTTTGTACATAAACGCTTCTTTGCCCACTTCTTCATGTTTCCTGACCATTTCAAGAAGTGGATCTTTTCCATCTGAGACTGTGTGTGACGTACACAGAATGACCCTGCTGTTAAGATGTGCGAGATTGAGTATTCCGCAACCACCTTAACGGCGCCAAATGTAAAGTCGCGGAATAGACGACTTGAAACACATGCTTTTGTTGATGTGCATTACCTTCCGTGGCTAGATATCAAGGGATTTTAGATCGTCTTTCGTCCAACGCAAAGTAATAGACTCTTACCGGGGCGGCAATTATGTTCGTTCGGATACTGTGTTCCTCAGCGACAGTTTAGCGCTTCTGATGAGGAGCTCAGTGTCTTACCGGACGATATTAGGCACATTTTCCTAACCTAAACACTATTTTATTCTACCGATTGTAGTCGTTGAACACCTCCAGATCTAAATCTAGTTGCTCGTTATTTCTATCATAGCTCTTGAGACCACCCATGTACAATACATGAGGTAGCTTATGCTTTAGATATTTGAGTAAGCAGCAGAAGTATCCTTGCGAATGACGAAGTATGAAATATAGTGAAAGCAATGTGAGGCAAACGAGGAAATGATTTAAAGCGTTACCCTAAAAGACGCGTCTCTAAAATGTGACGTTGTTACTTTTCACGCGATGTTTTATAGATGAGATAGTAAATATGGGTTTACAGATCGGCATCAATCTCTGTATGAACTTCACAAGGTGTGGATGATCCTTTAAGCTTTTGAACAGGCAGATGATAAGTCTGTGGGAAGTTTAATCGGAAGTTTTCCAGTAGTAAATCCAGGACATCGATAGGCAGGGCTGGTAGGATCCTGCCTTTTAACAGACACATCTATCGATGAGCAGGTTTTCTCGACATCCGTTTAAGCTGTAAAGATGTTATAAAGCATGTTCAGGCAAGTTATTGGCCTGTATTTTTTACGTTCAGACAAGCTGATCATCTTCTTTGAAAGCACTGTGTGTCCTGTCACCAGCCAATCCAGAATAAGCTCTTTCGGTTTCGCATATAAGGTAAGAATGTGGGTCAGATGTTCTTCTTGTCTCTTAATACTTTTTTCACCTCCTCGTTAGTGGCAGGTGGGAAATTCTCTTAAGGTGTTGTGAGGCAACTCCACAGCTCTTTAAAGATATTGATGTCCTTAGTGTGTTCATTCAGTTGATAATGAACATCGTAAACTTCTCTGAAAAATGCCTCGGCGGTCGACAGTAACTAGAGAATGTTGAAAGAGTCAAGACGGGTTAAAGAAGTCGATCCGACAAGTGCCAGGGCTCTGAGTGTTTCTCACACCACAGAGCATGCAGTCATGCCATGTAACTTGGTCGTTCAGGAGCCATAATGGCATCGTAGCACTCCAGCAGAAAGTTCTTCAGTCGGTAAGCCCCCTCAATCATTGTTATCATTCTTTGTACCCACGAGGTATTAGGATTAGGTATCCGTGTACTACTCCGTATGCAAGAATAAGGCGCATACACTGAGGGAACGCCCGGTATCGCAGAATCATTGTTTAAGAAACCTCACCCAGATGCCATTCAGTTTTCAGCACTGTTGTTACGACACCTCGTGGGGGCTGTTTCTTTCGGACCATCACTGGACAATTGTCGGCGATTGCTTATTAATTACTGAAACCATATTCAGAAGAAACCCTGGGTACAGGGAACCCATATCTGAGGACGCGGTCGCTACCTTTGTCTTAGATACTTCGGTTCGTTTATATATGTATATATATTACATGTATATACTTGTATATATTAGGGAAGGTAGAATTTCTTACACGCATTTTCATGACTTGTAATATTTCGGAAAACTGAGTATTTTTGTAAACTAGAATATAAGCGGAAGGTGGGCGCGGTGGGTTGTGCTCTCTGGCTCTATCCAAAGCCATAAAATTGATTTTCCCCCTGTAGCGGGGCAATCATTGCTAAAAACCATATTTTATCATATTTCCTGCTATTTTTTAATTTTTCGTAAATGGTAACTTATCGAAAACCGATATTTATTTGAATGCTCAGCTACAGTGTGAACATCAACTTTATGGCTTTGGACGAAGACAAAGAACACAACCCACCGCGTCCATCGCGCCCACCTTGCACGTACATTCTAGTTAGCACAAATACTCGATTTTGCACACTATTACAAGTCATGAAAATACGTTTAAAAAATTGGACACTGTAGGGCCTACCAAAAAGCCACCGAACGGGTCTGCAGGTTGCGGAGAGGGTTTCTGTACCAAATATGCAGCCTGATCCTTGCATGTGTACTCTGGAAGGATGAACGAACACTTTAACTCAGTTGCTCGTGGGAACAACAATGACAATACCAAGCATAGTTGTAGTAAATGTGGTTCAAAACAATTGAACGCGCAGGGCTCCCGACAATGTGTCGGACAACAATGCTGACTACCCGAGAATGGGGGGAGCCAATGAAGACGGAGTTAATGTGATAGACCGGCAATATCTTAATACTTTTGAGTGGCTGGATCATCTCAGGGACAACCTATTGGAGCACTGTGATACCAGCATGGCCCCTGAACAGCATTTTTCGCATAAGCTACTAAGAAACCGTGCCTAGGAACTCTGGAAATGGGGTTATATAAGCGGAACATCTAATCAAACGCAGCCAGAACAAGCCGTCAACAGATAAAAAGAGAGGCGACACTAAGGCCAAACGCAAGCAGGCACCCAATAGTCTATGATGCAGCAAAAGCTTCAGTAGATGCAGACCGTAAAATAAACCCAACGGCTGGTCGTAAGACCGTATGACGAATGCATATTACACCATAAAGATAGGGTGGGCAAAGCACTACGCGGAGATTGAGGTGGTTCAGAGAAAATTAACAGTCTTCTTCTGACCCATCGTGACTTTTCAAAGACTCTCTAGTTACTGTCGACCATCTTCCTAAACCAGAGCAGGTCGAAGTATCTTGGAAAGAAGTCCACAAAGGTCGTCATTCACTAGAAAAAGAATAAAAGATCATAAATAGGTTTAAGGTCGAGGAGGTTAAAAAAGTATTAAGTGGCATAAAGAAATATTCCACTCCAGGACTAGACAATTTGAAGATCTTCTAGTTGAAGAAGTGTTTTTAACCCAACAGCATCTGGCCCATGTTTTATCTCATATCTAATTTCCAAAAAATCTTTCCCGGAGTGGTTGGTCGATAGGCGTACAGTACTCCTGCCGAAGATAAGCAACTTAGCTGACTCAAATAATTACAGGAAAATAACTTGTCTTAGCACACTGTATAAGATTGACACAGCTATGCTAAATTATAGGATTCTAAGGAGATTCTAAGAGACTTGTGCAGCAAGAAATGTACGTACAACACGGCCTATCGATGACCTCGCTTGATTACAGTAAAGCTTTTGATTCGATCTCCTATAGACTTATCATATGTCTTTTTGACAGCTTAAAGCGTCACTCGCTCATCTTAAGGTACATAGAGAGATTTATGCCACTTTGGAAAACCATATCTGGCATTACGCCATTACGCCACTATCTCTCGTCGGTGCCTTTTCCACCTTAATATACCGTGGCGCCTTTTTGCGTCAAGATGTTCTCAACGATAGGTTGGGTCACTGGGTGCGTCGAAAAAAAAGAAATGATGGAAATTGAAATTGAAACTATATGGAAAAGTAGTGTATTAGGACCCGAAAAAAATTGACACGGATTGACGAAAGCCTTTAACTTACGCGTTCTCAAAATGTGCTTAAAAAATTCTTCTTTTTAAGGTTTCAATATTTTCCTGTATTTTTCGTCAATTTTTCTATGTTTCTGGAGGTTTTAAATGTCCCTTTAATTTTTTCAGCTTTTTTTAACAATCTATAGGAGATAATTCATGTTTAATGAACCCCTGTTTTTAAAAACCAATTTTAAAATCTACAAGAATACTGATGAATTATTTCATGTATAAAAGACTCTTCTACAAGTGGAAATGTATTTTGAAAAAATTTGATAAGTCTGCGAACTCAGAAACATAAAAAAAACTTGACATACACGAAAATATTAAAGGTATGAAAATAAGAATTTTTTATGCACATTTTGCAAACGTGTGAGTTGAAGGCTTTTGTCACTCAGTACCAAACTTTAAAAAAATATTTTCAAGGTCCTAATACACTACATTTCTATGCACACTAAACTCTTGCTTTCAATGACCCCGTTCTAGGTCCTCCTACAACTGGTGGCTCCCGTAGTTTCTTAGAAGAGCAGGGCAAGAGCGGTTGTGACATTATATATATATATTCCAATTGGAAACGAGTCAGGCTGTCCGCACTGTCTACGCTCCCGTGACCCCGAAATTAGTCCGAGGCTATTTGAGGGCAACCCCAGACACTAGACTTCCATACTTTTAGATTTCCATAATTCGATTTTTTCCACCCACCTTTCTATTCAGTTTCCTTGTCATGCGTGATCTACGTATATCTACATACTGTTTCAGGGAACGAGTTTGGAGTAACGAATCACATAAATTGGCTGTCTGCGAACAGTTCCAATACTAGCCGAGAATACAAGAGTTCCACGCCTAGTATTTAAGAGGACTTCTAGTATTTTTTGTTATTTCTCTTACCATACGTAAATTCAATTTTCTTAAATTCATTAAAAATTTAAAATAATAAATGAAATATTAGCTTAGGATATAAGAGTTTGTCGGCTTCATAATTAATCAAACTCACTGATTAATCATTAATATTAAAATTAATTTATTAAAATTATTAATGCATTGACCATTATTCGCAATACATTAATGATTTTAATAAAATAAATTGAATATTTTACAATTAATCACAGAACCTAAAAGAAAGAAAACTCTTCACCTGTAAACAATAGAAGATTAGGTTATCGGACTGAAATCACAATGCTTGTCAGGTCACGGGATTCCAATTGAATAGAATTTTATTCTTCTCTTAATTTTCTTCTTTTACTGCCTTGATTTCATATTTAATCCAGAAGAATACGAAGGGTGGATATAACAACCACAACAACAACTGTCAAATTCTGTGGGTTCGGCTGGACATATGACTCCGCCAGGGACCGAGAATCGGAGGTTTTCTAGCACATGCGCAGTTGATGAGGTTTCTGTTCGCACAAGAATGTTAGAAAAAACAGGATCAAGCTGTGCGTTAGCACACTGCAGGGTACAGAACAGATATTCTTCTCTCTAGTCTCTTAGGTTCCAGTCTTATGAAGCATGTGTCGTGCCCACTCTCACATGCGACGAAGGTCCGAGACGCCACTCTGATTTCATTCGTTACTCTACTTTCGGAGTGCAAGGAGCCACTCACTATATTGAAAATTTAAAAATTACTTGTGCATTGAGAGGCAATACAAAAAGAACAAAAAAATTGGGAGGAACTCGCTGAGAAAAACAGGCAGTAACATGTTGGTCCCTTTATTCTCTCTGACGCGCTTAAATATTAAGTTGCCGCTATTTAACGTTTTGTGTCGAACTGGTAGGCACAGGTCGTTGAAATTTGTAAATTGCTGACCTCGGCCAAAGTTATGCGTATCGAGTCGCACTTTGTTTTATCTTAGAGTTTTGAGTCTAAATTCAAGTTCAACTACTTTGCTGGGTCAGCATGGACCCTTGCTAGTGCGGTATATTAGTTGAAATCTTGTTATCACTTTTATTTTGCTCCATTAAACGAAGCATTCGTTGGTAAAATGGCATCGTTCGTGTCATTACCATTTTATTGACTGGGGGCAAAGGCCCACTCTTCGGAAATCATGTTGTGACAATTGTTCTTAATTATACAATTGGTTTTCTCAGTGAAATTAAAAGAGCTGTTTTTTTGTATTAACCTATCCTCTCTTTTCTGCGTTACCCATTACAAAGTCACTAAATTAGGGCTTTTGGGAAACTAAATCCCCGGGAATCGTATCTAAAATATAATATTGATTTTTAGTTTGATTTTAAAATTATCTTGCGCCCTTTAGGCAATTTCCTGGACTCATTTACGAGTACAAATGAATGTTAATTGATAAAAATAATTAATAAATGAAGGATAACTAGAAAAAAGCAAGTTATAAATTGCTCCCGACTTCTGGGAATGAGAAACGTGGAGGGTAGGTGAGGAAAAATATATTATTGATTAAAACAGATCTAAAATATGTTTTAAACGCAACAAAATAAATAAGTTAATAATATAATTGATTCAATAAATAAATTAATTCTATAATTAACAAAGCTTGAATTGATAGGGAAAAAGACAATCAAATTTATGGGAACAGATAAGAGTTCCAACCATAATGAAAAATAAAGAAAATATAAAATAACATTATAGGAATTCCACTGATTTTAAATAAATTAAAACTTCCATGGTTCTGTTATCATTTTTGTGTCGAGTCTATATAGAGACATTTTAAAACGGCATTCCTAATAATGCATGGAGACATATATATATATATATATATATGGGACGTTCCACGTCAACCGGGACAAAGCATTTGCCAAAATTCTTCTCAACCGATCAAGACGTTTGAGGGCTCAAAATCTTCGTCT
>JAAAKG020136641.1:0-11105 GCA_010014905.2 Druon quercuslanigerum
GGGCAGCCATTTGATAAAGAAAAGCGGGAATTTTTGAAAAAATTTTTGATATTTTTTTTATTGAAATTCTTTGAACTGCTCTGTTTAATGCAAAATTAAAACAATGTGATTATTAATAAAGATAGAAAATAGTATTTTTTAAATCCTAATTCAAAATGCTTATCAATGCTCGTGAGAATTTGTCCGAGCTCTTGAACTCTTTAGAAGAATTTATATTTTGGATTCCAATCTTATCGAAAAGTGAGTAATTTTTGGTCAATTTGTTAATCCAGTCTGATGGTTTTTGTTGTTGTTGTGGTTAAAGGTACGGCTCAGCTACTTACAAGGCGCCAGCTGCCACAGTTCTGGACCCGAATGGCAAACTCTGCATAACGTTGACATATGGGAAGCTGCTGAGTCGCTCGCACAAGATAGCCTACACTTTATTAAACAAAACATTGAGTCGTGCGGGTGATTGTTGTTTAAAGCCGGGCGATAGAATTGCTCTAGTCTATCCGAACAACGACCCAATCAGCTTTATGTGCGCTTTTTACGGATGTCTTCAAGCTGGCATTGTCCCCGTGCCAATAGAGGTTCCTCTAACTCGCAGGGATGCGGGCTCCCAGCAAATCGGCTTCTTACTTGGCAGCTGCGGAATTCAGGTACTACATACCATACTTGTCTCATTCTTCTTTACACTATTATACACTTTTTTTTTTTGAGCGACACTGGTTTGATATTTTTTTTTGAGAGAAAACAAAATTTATTAAAGACGCTATTTTCTCATGCTCCATGCCATACTTGTGTCATTCTTCTTCACGCTATTTTACACTTTTTTTTTTTTTGACCGATGACACTATTTTGTCATTATATCGAGAGAGACAAAAAATATATTAAAGACACTATTTTCTCACAATTTCTTGCTAATGCCACTGTTTCTTTACTTTTCATTGAACAATATTCCGAGCTGGGACAGGAAATTTAAAAAAAAAAATGAATTCTAATTCTAAGTTGAAACAGGATTTTTTCGAACAAAATTTAAATTATGAATTGGAACAAGGGAGTTTACAAACAAAATTATATTTCTTAGTTAAAAGAGAGAATTTCCGAAAAGTATTAAGATACTTGATTTGAACAAGGGTTTTTTTCAACAGAATTTTATTTTTGAGTGGAAATAAAGAATTTTCTTAAGGAATTAAAATTCTGGATTTGAACTGAGATATTTTCCTGAAAATCCTTGAAAACCTAAAAAAGTTCTTGCATTATTTCTACGTGGAAAAACCTGAAAAATTTTATATTTCCTTAAAGAAAAAATAAGTTTTTAAATTTTCTTTACCCTGCTTTTTTTCTTGGTAGTTTTAATTTGATTTATAATTTTTTATTTTATTTTAAAGTAGAAAAACACACCTATTTAACAATAGATTGTTGATCTTGTCGCGGTGAAAATTACAAAGCTACGATCGAAGATATTTTTCTCATTTCATTTACATTTCTGAAACCTAATAATTTTTTGCTTTTGAAAATTTGTCTATATTTTTTGTAAATTTATATCTTGATAGAAATTTTGTTTTTTCTTTAACTAAAAATGCAACTATTCTATTTTTAGCTGAATTTTGTTTAAATTGCAAATTTACCTACTTTGAGGTTGAAAATGAAACTAATGTTAATGTTTTTTAAATTAGAAATTGATAGTTTTGCTTCATTCATTCATTTGGATTTAAAATTAAAATTTTGTTTGTTTGTTAAAAATGGAACTGTGTTCTTAAACATTTAATTATTGCGTTGACAATTTAACTGTTGTTGGTTGAAGTTTAATAATTTTGTTTAAAGTTCAATCATTTGGTAGATAATTGATCTTTTTAGGTTAAAAAATCAATAATTTGTTTAAAATTCAACTATCGTCTTCATAATTTAATTTAAAATGCAAAACTTGGAAATATTAAATGAAATGAATGAAAAGAACGTTGTTTTTCTTACCATAAATTCAGATTATGCAGACGTATGAGAAATTTCGCACATGGCACTTTTTTATTTCCACTGGACCAATAATTTCTATGTTTAGGGAAAAGTATTTTTCACCGTAAAAGAAAGATAACTGGAAAAATGTATTTTTTTGCCTGAAAAACGTGAAATTTTTTGTTTAAAACACGCTAGACATTCTGATTTATATCTTTGGAACTCAATCTGAATCTTGGAACTCTACAATTTATAAAAGTTTAAAATTTGTGATTTGGCAGTTTAATTGCACTTGATTTTAAATTGTTCAGTTGAAAAGTGTTAGTAGCTTCCATTTTATATACGTGTAAATTATTGAGGATTTGGATACAAAATTGTTGAATGAAACAACGTTTAAACTTGAATTTTCAAAGATTAAAGTTCTAGAGTTTCACTTTGAGTGGTTTCATTTACAGTTCAGATTTTATTACTTCAATTGGACAAATTTTTAGCTTCAAAATTCGATTTTTAAGTATCATTGACCTTGAAAAATGTTTGCGAACCGGGAAATGACCGGGAATGTTCTTCTTTTATGGAAACGCCCACCCTGAGAGTTCCATCTGGAGTGCTTTAATTTGTAGTTTATTTTTTATTACTTCAAATGGAAAAATTTTTTCCAACTGGGAAATAGCCTCGAATCACATAATAGTACATTATGCAACAAGGGGCGAAAGGAGTAGATATTTCCTGTGAGTGCACTTTGCGGGAAATATATGGTAGTTTCGCCCCCATTTTCGGGATCAAAAGGTGGCCATTTCGTTCGAGTGTAGAATAAAATAATTATTTCTCTTTCTCTTCGACTGCAGTGAATCATTTCTCGTCTAAATCCAAATTGCTAATTTGCGCAGGTCGCTCTGACAAGTGAAGCCTGCCTAAAAGGTCTTCCAAAAACGACAGCCGGAGAGGTGGTGGCTTTCAAAGGATGGCCAAAGCTTCACTGGTTTATCACCGAGCACCTGGCGAAAACTCCTAAGGACTGGCTGCCGCCGCCACGTCTCACCGATGAGACTCCGGCCTATATCGAGTACACGACCGACAAGGACGGATCTGTGATGGGCGTGACTGTGACTCGAGCAGCAATGCTCTCGCACTGTCGCGCCCTGACGCAGGCCTGCGGCTACACCGAGGGCGAGAACGCCGTTTGCGTGCTCGACTTTAAGCGCGAGGTCGGCCTCTGGCACGCCACCCTCACCAGCATTCTCAATGGGATGCACGTCATCTTCATACCCTACGCTCTGATGAAGGTCAATCCGGCGAGCTGGATGCAGATGATTACGAAGCATCGGGCGAGTGTGGCCGTGGTCAAGTCGAGGGATCTGCACTGGGGTCTTCTGGCCACCAAGGACCACAAGGACATCACACTCTCGTCGCTGAGGCTCCTGCTCGTCGCTGACGGTGCCAATCCGTGGTCGCTCTCATCCTGCGACCAGTTCCTCTCAGTATTCCAGTCGAAGGGCCTCCGCCCGGACGCAGTCTGTCCCTGCGCTTCCTCAAGCGAAGCCCTCACGGTTTCTGTGAGGCGACCTGGTCGTGCGGGTGTCAACGCCACGGGACGAGGCGTCTTGTCCATGTCTGGGCTCAGCTATGGAGTCGTCAGGGTCGATCAGGAGAACTCGCTCACGTCCCTCACTCTTCAGGATTGTGGACAAGTCATGCCGGGCAGTAAGTACCTATTTTTTCCTTCCTTCTTTCTTTCTTTCTTTCATTCTCTTTTTCAGGATTTTATTGTAGAAAAAACGAAAGAAAACCAAATTATTTTTTTTTCTCTCCGCCGCTGTCACCTTCCCGGAAATCCAAAAATGTTTCTTGAATAGATGGTGCGAGCTTGTGCTAAACAGACTGACCCAACTTTTGAATTTTCATTGTGGAATTTTGAAGCGAAAAAAAGAGAAATGTTCAATTTCCTGTTAAAAAAGATTAAATTCTGAAAAAAAGAACGCGAGTGTTTAACAAAATTAAGAATCTTTTCAAAAAATCAAAATAACTTTTAAGAAAATAGTTTAACATTGAACCAAGTAATTAGATTTTCAACCAAATAAGATGAATAATTAAGATGAATTTTCAACGAAAAATGCAATAAATAAATTTGAAGAAAAAAATTGTTTCCACCGCTGCCACCTTTTCAGAAATCCAGAATTTTTGTTGAAAAGATGGTACGATGTTGTACTAAATCGACTGACCGTAGATCACGAATTTTCAACTAAATGGTTCAATTTTCAGTTAAAAAAGATTAATTTCTGATAAAAAGAACGCAAGTGTTTAGCAAAATTAAGAATCTTTTCAAAAAATTAAATGAACTTTTAAGAAAATAGTTTAACTTTGAACCAAGTAATTACATTTTTAACCAAATAAGATGAATTTTCAACGAAAAATGGAATAATTAAATTTGAAGAAAAAAATTGTTTCCGCCGCTGCCACCTTTTCAGAAAAATTGAATTTTTAAGCGAAAAAAAAGAGGAATTTTCTACAAAACAGTTGCATTTTCAACCTCAGAACACGAATTTTTAATAAAATAGTTTAATTTTCAGTTGAGAAGATTAAGTTTTAACCAAAAAAAGAACGCGAATATTTAACTAAATTATTAATTTACAAACCGAAGATATAAAATGTCCACAAAACAGTTAAATTTTTAAACCGAAAATGTGAATTTTCAATTTTCTTCAGGAAGATGAATTTTTATCAAAATAGTTGAATTTTCAGCAACACAAAATGTCTTACTTCATAAAACAGTTAAAATTTTAAACCTGAAAATATAAATTTTCAACAAAAAAAGTTTCTTTTCATCCGAGAAAAATTAGCTTTTAACCAGATAGTTACATTCAAAAAATAAAATTCCTCTAGGATGATTTTTTTTTAAATTAAAAAGATGAATTTTTTAACAAAATAGTTAAATTTTCTACTCCATCAAATTGCTTGATCAAGGAATAATATAAATTTTTATCAAATTGTTGAATTTTCAAGCGAAAAAGGCTAATTTTCAACCATAAAAGATAAATTCTTAGCAAAATAGATAATTTTTTAACCAAATAGTGAGATTTTAAACCAAGAAAATTTTCTACGAAAAAATACGAGTTTTTAAATTAACAAATATTGTTTATATTCTGGGGTTGAAAATTTAACTATTAAAAAAAAGTATTTCTTTCAACTAACAAAATTAAAATTTTTTATTGATTTCATTTTATTTTTATTGATTTTTATTTTATTTTGTTAAAAATCAAGTATGCTGTTAAAAAATTAACATTTGTTGGTTGAATCCAACTGTTTAAACTTTTTAATTAAAATGTTTTTCTTTTAAGTTGGACTACTTTCTTAAAAGTTAATTTTTATGGTTAAAAATTTATAATTTGGTGGAGATTTCGTTCCTTTTGTGAGTTTAAAAGTAATTTTAGTTTAAAAAGCAGCTGTCTTCTATTAAATTAATTTTTGTTCTTAAAAAATTTTGGAATAAAATTTGATTCTTTGGTTATAAATGTATGTATTTTGTTTAAAAATTGTATTTTTTGAATGGAAAATCAAATCAATCTTTTTGGTAAAAAGTTTAGCTGATAATCTGAGGTTGAAAATTAAACTGTTAAACAAATCGTGTCGCTTGAAAATTTAACTATTTTTTTATTAAGTTAAACCTTTTTTTTTTAGAAAATTGGTTGTCTTTTTCGTTGAGAATTCAACCATTTTAAAGAAAAATCATATTTTCAGCTTAAAAATTTAACAATCTGCTATAAAATTCAATTATTCGGTACGAAATTGAATATTTGATGTAGAAAATTCGTGTTCCTGTCTTGCAAATTCAAAAATTTCCTTTAAAATTCAACTGCTTAATACTAAATTAAACTCTTTTGTAAAAGATTTAATTTTTTTCTTGAAAGTTGAACAGTTTGGCCCAAAATTCCACTATTTGGTATAAAACTGAAACTTTTCTATAGAAAATTCGTTTTTTGAACTGAAAATTAATTCTCTTCAATAAAAATTTAACTGCTTTGTTATTAGTTAAAGTTGATACTTTTTTGTTTGAAAATTCAACTATTTAGTTTTCAAAAATGCAGAAACAAATATATAAATTAAAAATTAATGAATTAAAATGAAATTTTTTTGTAGAAAATTCATCTTCTTGATTAAAAAAGCAACTGTTTGGTTAAAAAAAAATGTATTTTATTGAAAATTCTTCTTTTGTGTTAGAAAATTAATCGTCTTTTTTGAAAATTCATTTTTTTGGTTTGTTTCAAATTTCACTGTAATAGCTGAAAAATCGTCTTTTTGATTCGAAAAGGCCAGGGTGTCTACTCAACCTAGAAAACGTGAAAAACCTGGAATTTCAGGGAATTTTTATATACCTGGAATAACCAAAAATTGCAATATTAAATGGAATAACACGCTCTTTTGTTTGAAATCAATTTTTTTAATGAAAGTTCAGTTTATTAAGTTTATTCCAAGGACAACTTGAACGATTTTGTTGAAAATTTGTTTCTTGTTTTTTTTTGTTATTGAAAATTAATTTTCCTACTTAAAATATAACTATTTAATATTTGGTTGAAAAATTATTTTTGTTTGAAAATTTTGACCTTTCGGTATAAATCAATCTTCTGGGCTGAAAATAATTCTTTTTATCGAAAATTTAATGATTCTCATCATTAAAGTTACTCATCATTTTAGTTAAAAATGCACATATAATTCGTCTCTTTATTTGAAAATGCATCTTTTAACTGAAAATTTAACTGTTCAATTGTTATTCGACAATTTATCTTTTTAATTTAAAATTCATGTATTTTCAATAAAATTCGGTTTTGTTGATAAAAACGATTTTTGTTTGAAAATGGATATTTTTTGTTTAAATTTAATTTTTTGGCTGA
Organism: Druon quercuslanigerum; assembly: GCA_010014905.2. Lineage (NCBI taxonomy): Eukaryota > Metazoa > Arthropoda > Insecta > Hymenoptera > Cynipidae > Druon > Druon quercuslanigerum. Next base: position 6,822 of record JAAAKG020136641.1, read on the forward strand.
AAGTTTGTTTTATTTGCATTTGATATTGCAAATATTTTGTTGAACATTCATGTCTTTTTAATTTTGATTTTAATTTTTTTGTCGAAATGGTCTAAAATGGTAGAAAATTCATCGTTTTGTTTATAAATAAAACTATTTTGTTCAAAATTACAATCTTTTCTCGAAAATTCAGCTTTGCGTTTAAAACTCATTTTTTTATATGAAGATTGATTATTTTAGTTAGTGGGACTTTTTAATGGAGATTTCAAATTGTTTGTCAAAAATTCATATATTTAATATAAAAATCGTCTTTCTTGCTATAAAATAAATTTTCATGTTTGCAAATCTACTTTAAAAATCCATTTTTTTTTTTTGTCAAAAATTCAAGTATTGCATTAAATGTTGATCATTTTAGTCAATAATTCATCTTTTTGGTTGTAAATAAAAATCCTGAAATCCAGAATATAGACTGTACGTATATTTGGCTAAAAGATAACAAAACAAAAAAAAAATGAAATTTGTAGGTATCGTGGTGGTGGTGAAAATGGAGGGTCAGCCATACATCTGCAAGACGGACGAGGTCGGGGAGATTTGTGTGCACAGTCCAACGACCGGAAACCAGTATTGGGGTTTGCAGGGTCTGACCAACAACACGTTCAAGGTGTCGCCACAGCAGCCGGACGGAATTACAATCGGTAACGAAGAATACACGCGCTCTGGTCTCCTCGGTTTCCTCGGACCTGGAGGCCTCGTTTTCATCTGCGGTTCTCGGGACGGTCTCATGACGGTCACAGGAAGAAAGCACAATGCGGACGACATAATTGCGACTGTATTGGCCGTTGAGCCGACGAAATTCATCTATCGAGGCAGAATCGCAGTCTTCAGTGTTCGAGTCTTGCGAGATGAGAGAATATGCGTCGTGGCTGAACAACGACCAGATTGCAGCGAAGAAGAGGTGAAACCATTTTTATAAAACAATTTTAATCCCCTTTTCTTGTTATTTAATTGCAATATAGTGTGGAAGCTTCTAATGTGTCCCCTAAGGGTTTACATTTTTCATTCACCCTCTTCCTATTCCTTAACACACCCTCCCACACCCTTTTTGGTGGGTTCCGAACCACCAGAACCTCGGTAAAGGTACATAAAAAAATTTCCAGAGGTACCGGCTCAGGGATCGAACCACTGAGCCACCGAGGCTCTTTAATTGCAATATTATATTCGATTTAATTCGATTGACCAAAAAAGACATCAATTGATTGATGTATTTTCAAAATTTGGTTGATTTGCCTGAAATTTCTGTGAGACGTAACTGTTTACAAAAAAAGGCCTGCCACACAGTCACTATTAATCACTTTTTCAAATTAAAAGATCACTTCTTTTGAATTATCTTGCATTCTTCGAAATATTTCAGGTTATTTATCAAGATTTCGAGAAATTTTTAATAGATTTCAATAATTTTAAGGAATTTTTTTAGATTTTAGGGAATTTTTTTGTTGATTTTAATAATTTGAATGAATTTATATCCTTGGAAATATTTTAGGACTATGTATGAGAATTAAGGTGTTTTTTAGGTGTTTAAAGATTTAAAAAGATTTAGAATTCACCCTGAATTTTATGAATTCACTGGAATTTTTCTTAAATTTTAACGTATTTTTTCTTTAAAATCTTTGGCATTATCAAGAGTTTTAAAAAATTTCAGAGGAGTGTAAAGGACTTGAAATAATTTGTATTATTTTAAAGGATTACAAAGAATTTTTTTATTAAGTCAAGTAATTTAATGGGATTTAAAAGGATTTGAAATACTTATAGGGTATTTCAAAAGATTCTTAGGTGGTTTCAAGGGCTTTAAAAATTTACAAGGGCTTTTAACAGATATGGATAGGATTCGAAATATTTTAGAACATTTTGAAAGATTACCAGATTTTTTTATTTATTTCAGTAGTTTGAAGGCTTTTAAATACTGAAATATTTCTGGGTATTTTATAAGATTCTAATACATTTTCAAGAGTTTTAAACAATTTCAAGCGTTGTAATAATTTTAATGAATTTTATTATTTTAATAGATTTCAAATAATTAATATTTTAGAAATTTATTTGGAATTTGCTCTGAATTCTTATTAATTTATCCTAAATCCTTTTAATTCGTTTGAATTCTTCTAAATTCACTCAATTCTACCAAATTCTATTCATTTTTTCATATTTTTTAACTGTTTTCAATTATTTGATTGCTTTTTATGAATTTTATTCAATTCTTTTCATTCCTTTTAAATTTCTCTAAATTCACCAAAAATTTATTGTAATCAATCAAATTTTTTTCGATCCCTAAAATTGTTCGAATTCAATTGAATTCTTTTGAATTTCACTTGAATTTTGTTGAAGTCACTAGTAGGGCTACAAAAATTTGAATTTTTTTGGGAATACGCCCGTAATTCTTTTAAATTCTTTGGAATTTTCTGAAATTTTTTTCTTTCACTTGAAACCTTCTGAATTCACTTAATTCTACTCAATTCAGTGCATTTTTTTGAATTTTTTTGGTAAGCTCATTTCAAAGTTACTGAATTAAATAAAGTTTTTTCTATAATTTCAAATTATTAAATTATTCTTCTGATTTCGAAAATGTAGGTAGCTGTTCTATTTTTGGTTGAAAATGCTCATTTTTTAGTTTTAAATTCGTCTTTTTGGTTGAAAATTAATTTCATTAGTTCAAAATTAAACTATTTTGTTAAAAATTCATTTTCTTTAAAGTCATTTTTTTGTGGAAAATTAATTACGAAGATTTAACTATTCATCATCATTCGTTTTCTTTATGAAAATTAATTTTTTGAATTAAAAATTTTAATATTCCATTTTTTTGGTGTGAATTTATCTGTTTTAGTTGAAAATTTAACTATTCACATAAAAACTGACGTATTTTATTAAAAAATCGAATATTTTGGTAGAAAACTAATCTTTTCTGGTAAAAATTCATTTCTTTGGTTGTAAAGATAACTTTTCATTTGATAATTCGTTGTTTAGTTAAAATTTTAAATACTTTAATAAAAATTGGGTTCTTCTTTTTTTTTTTGAAAATTTAACTCTTTTTTTTTCTTGGTGAAACTTAATTTTTTGAATTAAAAGTATAAATATTTCATTTTTTGGGTTAAAAAATTATCTGTTTTGATTTAAAGATTAACTGTTTGGTTGAACACTGACGTATTTATTGAAAATTTGACTTTTTGGCAGAAAATTAATCTACTTGTTTAGACATTATTTTATTTGGGTTGAAAAATCATCTTTTTTAGTTGTAAATTCAACTAATTGATTAAAAATTCATGTATTTTATTGACAATTCGACTTTTTTTTACAGAAAAAAGGTTCAAATTCATATTTTTGGATGCAAAATTTTTGTTCGTATTTTGTTAAAAATGTTTCATTTTTTGTCACAATATTTTTTTTCCTGTTTGAGTATTTATTGTTTCTAATTAAAAATTTATTTTTTTGGTTAAAATTTTTACTAATTGGTTGACTTTTTGTTTTAATTTTTTTTTAGCAAAAATTTGTTTCTTTAGTTGCAAATTGAACTATTTTGTTAAAAATTTGTTTTTTTGTATTGAAAATTAATTTTATTTAACTGAAAACTGAACTACTTTATTTTTGGTTTGAAATTGATCACCTTATTAGTCGAAAGTTAATCGTCTTTTTAGTTGGAAATGTACATTTTCTAGTTGAAAAATCATTTCTTTAGTTAAAAATTTACATTTTTTGTTTTTAAATTTGTCTATCTAATAGAAAGTTAATTTTTTGGTTGAAAAATGAACTTTTTTTTACTTCGTTGTTCTTTGGTTGAAAATTTACCTTCTCCATTTTGTTGAAAATTCCTTTTTCTTCTTGAAAACTAATTTTTTGAACTGAAAAAACAGATATTCCATTTTTTGTTGAAAATTTACCTTTTTTAGTAGAAAATTAATTTTCTTGTTAGAAAATTCATATTTTGTTTGAAAACTATTTTATTTTAAATTCCTGTTTTTTAATTTCGCATGAATCTTTTTCACTTAAAAAATAGTTTCTTTTAGTTTAATACTTACTTTTTTACTTTCACATTAGTCTTTTTAATAAAAAGTTAATCTTGTTTCAAAATTCATCTCTTTGGTTGAAAATTAAACTTTTATTTAAATTCGTGTTTCGCTTAAAAATTTAACTTTTCTCATTCGAAATTTATTATTTTGTTAAAAATTTGAACTATTTTGTGGAAAATGTCTTTTTCTTGTTGAATACTAGTGTTTTTAAACTGTAAATACAGTTTTTGGTAAAAATTTTATATTTCTT
>JAAAKG020136642.1:2497-13136 GCA_010014905.2 Druon quercuslanigerum
GAAATATTTTAAAGATTTTTAGGAGTTCATAGATTTGATAAGTCTATAGAAAAATTTCAAAGGCTTTGTAAAGATTACGCAAAATTTCAGAAAGAAATTTCTTTTTTTTTTAATTTCCAAAGATTTCACAAACATTTCAGAAATATTTCCAAAGTTTCACAAAGAATTGAAAGATTTCCAAATATTTTAAAGGAATTCAAAATATTTCCGAAATATTAAAAAGATTTAGCAACAGTTTTAGAAAGATTTTTAAAAAATTCAAAAAATTTTTATTTTATTTATGAAATATTTTTAATCTTATAAATATTTCATAAATCTGTTAAAATATTTGGAAACCTCTGAATTTTAGGTAATATTTTTTAAACCTTTTGAAAAATTATAAAATCGTTGGACTCTGCGCAATCTTTGCAATTATTTAAAATCTTTTTATATCTTTTGAAATATTCTAAAATAAATTAACATACTGTCACTTACTCGAAACATCGTTTATTTCCTCTTCAAGAAGAGCCAATAAAATGCCAACAACAACTGCCAAAATCGGAAAATGATCGACTTTATCGAGATCCGGAATCGCCATCATAACAACGTGTTGAAAACTACTTGTTTGTGAACTCACTCTGTTCAATATATTACACAACAACTGAAACAAACAAAAAAATTCTTAAAGTACGCACAATTTTTAAATAAAAAATAAATAAATAGAAACTAATAAAAAATTAAAATTACCTGGCAAAGCCGAGCCAATAAATTATCAGTGAGCACATCTTTAGCAATTGTCGAAATCATTTCCAAGACTCTCAGCAATGATATCGCCAATTCGAAACAAGTGGCTCCCACTTTAAGCTGCCTAGATTCAATAAAAACAGTATCGGGTCTCAAACTCGCATTGTGAATTTCCTGTATCATTCCAATAAATTCAGAAAAGGCCCAGTTCAGTTGATTCAGGAGCGAATTTATAAACTGAGTCGATCTCTGCGGATTGCTGATCAAAGCTTCTCTCACATGCTTTTGAAACAAAGGCGACGGACAAGGCTCTGAAATTTGTAAATTTTTCTATTTTCAAAAAGGCCTGGAAAAATATTCATTGACAAATCCAGTTTATTATAAATAATGGTTTTTTTATCTTCATTTTCTATGGATTCATTTGATACGTTTAAGTTAGAAAGCTTTGAAAAAGATATTCTTAAAAATATGATCATAATCGATTAAGTAAAGAACTAATTAAACAATTTTAAACAATTAAATTAATTTTCTTCCAAAAAGACGATTTTTCAACAAAATATATGACTTTTCATCGAAATTATTTAATTTTCAACTGAAAAAGAAAATTTCTCAACCGAGAATGAAATGGCAAACCTCTAACTGAAGAGTTATATCTTCAGCTAATAAAATGAATTATGAAAAAAAAACAGAAAGATAAATTTTCAACGAAAAGTGCAATAGGTGATATTTAAACAAAAAATGTTTTAATAAAAAATTAAAAAGCGGTTAAATGTATTTAAAAGAGACAAATTTTCAAGAAAATACTTCATTTTTAAAATAAAGAATCGATTTTATACCACAGAGAATAAATTTACTATTAAATATATAAAATTTTAATCAAATAGTTCAGTTTTTAACCAAGAAGATTAATTTTTTACTAAAATGTTCTTGGGTTTAAATTTTATTTAAAATTTCATTTTTGTTGGCTTTTTTGTTTAAAAATTGAATTTTTGTAGAAATTTTGATTGAAATATAAAGTATGACATGTTTTTGTTGGGGATTTATCTTTTTTAGGTAGAAAATTAAACTATAAAATTAAAAATTGGATTATTTAGTTGAAAATTCAAACATTTTTTCAAAAAGCCATATTTTGTAGTTCGAAAGAAATTTTGTTGCTTAAAACAAAGTGATAAATCTTAAAATTTTCAATTTTTATTCGAAATTCGTATTTTTACCTTGAAAAGTCAACTGGAATCTTTTTTTTTTTTTTGATAAAGACTATTTTTTTTAAATCCATTTGATAAAAATTCTTCTTTTTTGATTGAAAATTCAATTTTTTCGTTGGAACTTCTTTCTGTATTAAAAATCAAAAATGATGTTTTCCAGTGATTTTCTTTGAAAGATTTGGTTGAACGATTTTATTAAAAAATCGCTTTTTTTGTTGAAGATTTATATTTTTAGTTGAAAAGTCTCCTTTTTTGTTAAAGATATAATTTTCTTATTTTGAAATTTCATTTATGTTGGGTAAAAATGCATCAATTTCCTGGGAAATTAATTTTTTGATGAAGCCATATTTTGTTCAAAATCAAACTTTGTAAAGAAAATTCCTCGTTCTCTTTTTAAAATTCTTGTATTGTTTTATAAATTTTATCTTTTTTATCGAAATAAAAACTATGGCACTTTTTTGTTGAGAATTTATCTTTTCAGGTTGAAAATTAAATTATGATATTAAAAATTGAATCATTTGGTCAAAAATTCAAGCATTTTGTCAAAAAGCCATCTTTTGTTGTTTAAAATAAATTAATATGTTAAAAAAATTTAAATTTTTATCTGAAATTTATATTTTGAACTTGAAAAGTCAACTAAAATATTTTTGGATAAAAATTCAACTATTTAAAAAAATTATATTTAATAAAAGTTCATCTCTTTTAAGAGAAATTTCATCCCTTTTTGATAAAAGTCTAACTTTCTTGTAGAGAACAAATCAATTTAAAAAAAATTATCTATTTGGTTAAAAAGAAGATTGAAAATTCAATTTTTTCGTTGGAAATTTTTTTCTGTATTAAAAACTAAAAATTATGTTTTCACTGATTTTGTTTGAAAGATTTGTTTGAACTATTTTGTTAAAAAATCGTTTTTTGTTTCGAAGAATTATATTTTTAGTTGAAAATTATTCTTTTTAAAATTAAAATTCAACTATTTGGGTAAAAGTTAAACTACATTGTTAAAGATTTATTTTTTTGTTTAAAGGCTTATGTATTTTGTTGAAAATTTAACTGTTTAGTCTAAACAATTTTTTTGTATAAAATTATTTTTTTAGTTAAAAATGTAACTTCCATTTTTTTAAGATAGTTCTTTTTCAGTTGAAAATTCTCGTTTTTTAGTGAAGATATAATTTTCTTATTTTTAAAATTCAATTTAGTTGGGTAAAAATGCATTAGTTTAGGGGAAAATTAATTTTTTGCTAAAAATTTATATTATTTGTTTAAAAATTTAATTTTGGTAGAGTAAATTCGCCTTTCTGTTTTTAAAATTCCTTTTATTTAGTGTAAATTTCACCTTTTTTGATTGAAATATAAACTTTGGCACTTTATTGTTGAAAATTCAAGCCATCTTTTGTAGTAGAAAATACTTTTTTTTAATTCTTCTTTGCTTAATCATTCAACGATTTTGTTTAAAAGATTTGGTTGAACCATTTTTTTAAAAAATTCCTTTTTTTGTTGAAGATTTTTATTTTTAGTTGAAAATTAATCTTTCTTAATTTATTGAAATTAAAATTAAATCAAAAAATTAAGATAAAAAAGAATAAATTAAGATACAAAAGTAATTTCTTAAATAAAAATGTAACTTTCATTTTTTTAAGATCGAACTTTTTCAGTTGAAAATTCTCCTTTTTTGGTAACAAGATAAATTTCGCGGTTGGAAATTTCTTTTTTGTTGGGTAAAAATGCATAAGATTCATAAAAAATTCATTTGTTGCTGAAAATTCCCCTTTTTTGTTTAAAAATTCAAATTTTGTAGAGAAAATTCGCCTTTCTCTTAAAAAAAATTTTTTTGCATAAATTTAATTTTTTTTTTATCCAAATATAAACTATGGCATTTTTTTGTTGGGAATTCATTTTTTTAGGTGGAAAATTAAACTAGAATATTAAAAATTGAATTAATTGGTTGAAAGTTCAAGCAATTTGTCAAAAAGCCATCTTTTGTAGTAGAAAATAAATTTTTTTGTTTAAAATAAATTAATAAATTTTTTAATTTTAAATTTTTATCTGGGATTCATATTTTAAACTTGAAAAGTCAACTGGAAGTTTTTTTTGATACCAATTCAACTATTTAAAAAAATATTTTAAAAAAATGCATCTGTTTTAAAAGAAATTTAATTTTTGTGTGGATAACAATGACATTTTTGGTAGAGAATTTAGCTATGTTTTTTTTAAAGTGATCCATTTGCTTAAAATTCTTCTTTTTGGATTGAAAATTTAATTTTTTTCGTTGGAACTTCTTTCTGTATTAAAAATAAAAAATTATGTTTTCACTGATTTCGATTGAAAGATTAGGTTTAACCATTTTGTTAAAAATCGCTTTTTTTAAAGATTTTTATTTTTAGCTGAAAATTAATCTTTCTCAATTTATTGAAATTAAAATTAAATCAAGAAATTAAGATAAAAAAGAATAAATTAAGATAAAAAAAATAATTTCTTAACTAAAAATGTAACTTTCATTTATTTACGATCGATATTTTTTAGTTGAAAATTCTCCTTTTTTGGTAACAAGATAATATTCTCGGTTTGAAATTTCAGTTTTGTTGGATGAAAATGCATCAGTCTCATGAAAAATTAATTTCTTGCAGAAAATTCATATCTTTTGTTTACAAATTCAATTTTTGCAGAAAAAATTCATCTTTCTCTTTTTAACATTCATTTTTTTTTGTATAAATTTAATCTTTTTTTATCGAAATATAAACTATGGCACTTTTTTGTTAGGAATTTATCTTTTTAGATAGAAAATTAAACTATAATATTAAAACTTAAATTATTTGGTTGGAAATTTAACTGTTTAGTATAAAAACATTTTTTTGTGTTTAAAATTACTTTTTTAGCTAAAAATGTAACTTATTTTCTTCAGATCCATGTTTTTCAGATGAAAATTCTCCTTTTTTGGTAAAGATATAATTTTCTTAGTTTGAAAATTCATTTTTGTTTTTTTGTAAAAATGCATCAGTTTGGGGGGAATTAATTTTTTGCTAAAAATTCATATTTGCTGTTTAAAAATTCAATTTTTGTAGAGACAACTCGTCTTTCTGTTTTGTTTATATATTTTTATTGTCAATAAATTATTATGAAAGAAGAAAAATTCTTTTTTTTGCACTTTTCTGTTAAAAATTTATCTTTTCAGGTTGATAATCAAACTATAGTATTAAAAATTGAATTATTTGTTTGTTTAAAATAAATTAGTAAATTAAAATTTTTTTAATTTTTATCTGAAATTCATATTTTGAACTTGAAAAGTCAACTGGAATCTTTTTTGGATAAGAATTCAACTATTTTAAAAAATTTAATAAAAATTCGTCTGATTTAAAAGAAATTTATTCTTTTTTGGATATAAACGCAACTATTTGGTAGATATTTTTGGTATTTTTAGTAGCTGTTTTAAAAAAAAGTTATCCATTTGGTAAAAATTCTTCTTTTTGGATTAAAAATTCAATTTTTTTCGTTGAAACTTCTTTCTTATTTATAAATCTATATTTTGATCTTGGAAAGTCAACTTAATTTTTTTTGTTGTTGAAGATTTATATTTTGAGTTTAAAAATTAATCTTTTTCAATTGATTGAATAAAAGTTAGGATAAAAAAAGATTTAATAAAGATAAAAAAATTAATTTCTTAACTAAAAATGTAACTTTCATTTTTTTAACATCGATCTTTTTTAGTTGAAAATTTTCCTTTTTGGTAACAAGATAATTTTCTCGGTTTGAAATTACATTTTTGTTAGGTAAAAATGCTTTATTCTCATGGAAAATTAATTTGTTGCTGAAAATTAATATTTGCTGTTTAACAATTCGATTTTTTTAGAGAAAATTCGCCTTTCTCTTAAAATTTTTTTTGGTATAAATTAAATCTTTTTTATCGAAACATAAACTATGACACTTTTTTGTTGGAAATTAATTTTTTTAGGTTGAAAATTAAACTATAATATTAAAAATTGAATGATTTTGTTGAAAATTCAAACAATTTGTCAAAAAGCCATCTTTTATATCAGAAAAAACATTTTTTGTTTCAAATAAATTAATAAATATTTTTTGGACAAAAATTCAACTATTTACAAAAATTTAGTAAAAATTCATCTGTTTTGAGAGAAATTTAATCTTTTTTGGATAAAAATGCAACTATTTGGTAGAGGATTTAGCTATTTTTTAAAAAAAGTTATCCATTTGGTTAAAATTCTTCTTTTTGGATTGAAAATTCAATTTTTTTCTTTGATACTTCTTTCTTGTTTATAAATTCATATTTTGATCGTGGAAAGTCAACTGAAATTTTTATTAACAGAAAAGTCTACTATTTTTTAAAAACTCTTCTTTGCTTAAGCATTCAACGATTTTTTTGAAAGATTTGGTTGAACCATTTTGTTAAAAAATCGCTTTTTTTGTTGAAGATTTATATTTTCAATTGAAAATTCTACTTTTTTTAGTAACAAGATAATTTTTACGTTTTGAAATTTCATTTTTGTTCAGTGAAAATGCATCATTCTCATGGGAAATTAGTTTGTTGCTGAAAATTCATATTTTTGTTTAAAATTAAAATTTTGTAGAGAAAATTCGCCTTTCTCTTAAAGCTTTTATTTGTATAAATTTAGTCTTTTTTATCGAAATGTAAACTATGGCACTTTTTTGTTAGGAATTTATCTTTTTAGGTTAAAAATTAAACTAGAATATTAAAAATTGAATTATTTAGTTGAAAATTCAAGAAATTTGTCAAAAACCCATATTTTGTAGTACAAAAGATATTTTTTTGTATAAAATAAATTAATAAAATTTTATTTTAAAATTTTTATGTGAAGTTCATATTTTGAACTTGAAAAGTCAACTGGAATCTTTTTTGATAAGAATTCAACTATTTTCAAAAAATGTAATGAAAATTAATATGTTTAAGAGAAATTTAATCCTTTTTGGATCAAAATGCAACTATTTGGTAGATATTTTTGGTATTTTTAGTAGCTGTTTTTTTTAAAGTTATCCATTTGGTAAAAATTCTTCTTTTTGTTTTGAAAATTCAATTTTCGCGTTGGAACTTCTTTCTGTATTAAAAATAAAAAATTATGTTTTTACTGATTTTTTTTTGAAAGATTTGGTTTGAACCATTTCGTTAAAAAATCGCTTTTTTTGTTGAAGATTTATATTTTCAATTGAAAATTCTACTTTTTTTAGTAACAAGATAATTTTTACGTTTTGAAATTTCATTTTTGTTCAGTGAAAATGCATCATTCTCATGGGAAATTAGTTTGTTGCTGAAAATTCATATTTTTGTTTAAAATTAAAATTTTGTAGAGAAAATTCGCCTTTCTCTTAAAGCTTTTATTTGTATAAATTTAGTCTTTTTTATCGAAATGTAAACTATGGCACTTTTTTGTTAGGAATTTATCTTTTTAGGTTAAAAATTAAACTAGAATATTAAAAATTGAATTATTTAGTTGAAAATTCAAGAAATTTGTCAAAAACCCATATTTTGTAGTACAAAAGATATTTTTTTGTATAAAATAAATTAATAAAATTTTATTTTAAAATTTTTATGTGAAGTTCATATTTTGAACTTGAAAAGTCAACTGGAATCTTTTTTGATAAGAATTCAACTATTTTCAAAAAATGTAATGAAAATTAATATGTTTAAGAGAAATTTAATCCTTTTTGGATCAAAATGCAACTATTTGGTAGATATTTTTGGTATTTTTAGTAGCTGTTTTTTTTAAAGTTATCCATTTGGTAAAAATTCTTCTTTTTGTTTTGAAAATTCAATTTTCGCGTTGGAACTTCTTTCTGTATTAAAAATAAAAAATTATGTTTTTACTGATTTTTTTTGAAAGATTTGGTTTGAACCATTTCGTTAAAAAATCGTTTTTTGTTTTGAAGATTTATATTTTTAGTTGAAAATTAATCTTTTTTAATTGAAAATCAAACTATTTGGGTAAAAGTTAAGTTACATAAAAAAAGATATATTTTTTGTTTAAAGCCTTATGTTGAATATTCTCCTTTTTTGGTAACAAGATAATTTTCTCGGATTGAAATTGCATTTTTGTTGGGCGAAAATGCATTAGTCTCACGGAAAATTAATTTGTTGCTGAAAATTCATATTTTTGTTTCAAAATGCAAATTTTGTAGAGAAAATTCGCCTCCCTCTTTTTAAAATTCTTTTTTTTTATAAATTTAATGTTTTTTTTATCAAAATATAAACTATAACACTTTTTTGTTTAAAATAAATTGATAAATTAAAATTTTTTAATTTATATTTGCAATTCATATTTTAAACTTGAAAAGAGAAATTTAATCCTTTTTGGATAAAAATGCAACTTTTTGGTAGCAATTAACTATTTAAAAAAAAGAGTTATCTATTCGGTTAAAATTTTTCTTTTTGGATTGAAAATTTAATTTTTTTGTTGAAACTTCTTTCTTGTTTATAAATTCATATTTTGATCGTTAAAAGTCAACTGAAATCTTTATTAACAGAAAAGTCTACTATTTTTTTTAAAATTCTGCTTTGCTTGAGCAATCAACGATTTTGTTTGAAAGATTTGGTTGAACCATTTTGTTAAAAAATCGCTTTTTTTGTTGAAGATTTATATTTTTAGTTCAAAATTAATCTTTTTCGGTTTATTGAAATAAAAATTAAATTAAAAATGAAGATAAAAAAAGATTAAATGAAGATAAAAAAATTGTTTTCTTAACTAAAAATGTAACTTTCATTTTTTTAAGTATCGATCTTTTTTAGTTGAAAATTCACCTTTTTTGGTAACAAGATAATGTTCTCGGTTTGATATTTTATTTTTGTTGGGTAAAAATTCATATTTTTTGTTTAAAAATTAAAATTTTATAGAGAAAATTCGCCTTTCTCTTTTTAAAATCCTTTTTTTTGTATGAATTTTATCCTTTTTTATCGAAATATAAACTATGGTACTTTTTTGTTGGGAATTTATCTTTTAAGGTTGAAAATTAAACTTTAGTATTATAAATTGAATTACTTAGTTGAAAATTTAAGTAAATTGTCAAAAAGCCATCTTCTGTAGTAGAAAAGACATTTTTTGTTTAAAATAAATTAATAAATTTAAATTTTTTTTATTTGAAATTCATATTTTGAACTTGAAAAGTCAACTGCCATCCCTTTTTGATAAAAGTATAACTTTTTTTGTAGAGAATTCATCAATTTAAAAAAAAAACTTATCTATTTGCTTAAAAATTCTTCATTTTGGATTGAAAATTCAATTTTTTCGTTGGAAATTTTTTTCTGTATTAAAAACTAAAAATTATGTTTTCACTGATTTTGTTTAAAAGATTTGGTTGAATTATTTTGTTAAAAAATCGTTTTTTGTTTTGAAAATTTATATTTTTATTTGAAAAATAATCTTTTGTAATTGAAAAGTCAACTATTTGGGTAAAAGATAAACTACATTGTTAAAGATTGATTTTTTTGTTTAAAGGCTTATGTATTTGGTTGAAAGTTTAACTGTTTAGTCTAAAAACCTTTTTTTGGTTAAAATTATTTTTTTTGCTAAAAATGTAACTTCCATTTGTTTAAGATCGATCTTTTTCAGTTAAAAATTCTCGTCTTTTGGTGAGAATATAATTCTCTTAGTTTGAAAATTCAATTCCTTTGGGTAAAAATGCATTAGTGTAGGGAAAAATTAATTTTTTGCTGAAAATTCATATTTTTTATTTAAAAATTCAATTTTTGCAGAGAAAATTCGTCTTTCTGATTTTAAAATTCCTTTTATTTAGCATAAACTTCACCTTTTTTGATTAAAATATAAGCTTTGGCACTTTTTTGTTGAAAATTTATCTTTTTAGGTTGAAAATTAAACTAAAGTATTAAAAACTGAATTATTTGGTCGAAAATTCAAGCCATATTTTGTAGTAGAAAACAAATTTTTTTGTTTAAAATAAATAATTAAATTCTTTAATTTTAAATTTATATCTGAAATTCACATTTTCAACTTGAAAAATCAACTGAAATCTTTTTTGGATAAAAATTCAACTATTTTAAAAAATGTAATAAAAATTCATCTGTTTTAAGAGAAACTTAATCTTTTTTGGATAAAAATACAACTGTTTGGTAGAGAATTTAACTATTTTTAAAAAGGTTATCCATTTGGTAAAAATTCTTCTTTTTGGATTGAAAATTCAATTTTTTTCATTAAAACTTCTTTCTTGTTTATAAATTCATATTTTGATCGTGGAAAGTCAACTAAAATTTGTATTAAAAGAAAAGTTTACTATTTTTTTTAGTTAAAAATGAATCTTTTTCGATTGATTAAAATAAAAATTAGGATTAAAAAATTAATTTCTTAACTAAAAATGTAACTTCCAATGTTTTAAGATCGATCTTTTTCAGTTTAACATTCTCGTATTTTGGTGAAGAAATAATTTTCTTAGTTTAAAAATTCAATTTTGTTGAGTAAAAATGCCTCAGTTTAGGGAAAATTAATTTTTGGCTAAAAATTCATATTTTTTGTTTACAAATTCAATTTTTGTAGAGAAAATTCGTCTTTCTCTTTTTAAAATTTATTTTTTTGGTTTAAATTTCATTTTTTTTATCCAATTTATGTTTTTAGGTTGAAAATTAAACTATAATATTAAAACTTGAATTATTCGGTTACAAATTTAACTCTTTAGTCTAAAATTCTTTTTTTTGTGTTTAAAATTATTTTTATTAACAGAAAAGTCTAATATTTTTT
>JAAAKG020136643.1:0-13135 GCA_010014905.2 Druon quercuslanigerum
TTTACTTCTTTGGGATCACTATCAACTGGCGCGTAACATGCTATGATAAATAATCTTCTGATTCCTACTTTCATTCTGGCCAATAGCAATCTGGGAGATACGAAACTATGATCTCCGAGATGCTGTTTCGTTCTTTTATTTAGAATGAGACCTACTCCTTGCCTACGATGTGTTTCACTATCTACTCCTGACCATATGTCAAATCCGCCTTTCAATGATCCGTTTTCTATGTCCCTACTTTCGCATCCCTTTTTCTTTGTTTCAAATACACATAGAATGTCTAGTTTTCTTATGTGCATGATTCAACTGATTACTCCTATAATCGCTACTATTCTGCCCACACAGAATCTTCACGTGTCTTGAAGGGGAGCGATAGATCGGCCTTAAAGATTGTGGTTGAACTCATCCCTTCGTTTAACGATAGCAATATCTCTTTCCAGACTTTCGCATGCGAGTGAAAATTTGCGGAGGCACAGATAGCCCCTAACCTCCGGCCCTTTCTTTTAAACTATTAAAACCCAAAAATCGAGAGGAGGCGGGACTTTACATTAAAAATGTAAATGCTGACACTCTTGAGGGACTTTTAAATATGTTAGAGAAAGCTTTCGGTGTACCAAAAACTCTGTTCCAAATACAATCAGAGATAGCGCACACGAAACAAAATTTGGGAGAATCTATACTTTCATATCCCGCGAGAACTATGGACCTGTTTTAGAAAATGGTCGAAATTGCGGAATCACAATCCTCTGCTTCTATAGCAGCTCTGAAGGTCCGCGAGTATGATCTAGCGGTAACTTTGTGCTTTTGCCCAGGGTTACGAGGGAAACTACAATTTAGAGTTCGACAAAAGAATCCTTCAACCTTACAGCAATCAATTATTTTTTACTATAGAGTGCGAGCGAGATCTCATGCGCCAGAAAAGATTATATAGCGAAATTAAGGATCCCGTAGGCTCGACATCCACAGGAAAAACAAATAATTTTTCAATAAATGAAACACCTCGTAAAAATAATAGCACCGTAAATAATATCGGTAACGTAAACACGTCCAGGGGAGACTATAATGGTAAATTCAAATGTTATACTTGCGGACGGGAAGGTCACATCTCTCGTAATGATCAGGGTCCGTAGAGCAGAGGAAGCTGAGAGGAGTTTAGAGCAATTGAAAAAGGCTCAAAATTCCATGAACACCTCGAATCCTTTAAACTCCCTGGACGCTCCTCGTCCGAGCACAAGGAGGAGCATGAGACGAAACCTCAGCATACCAAATGATCTCTGCTCTCAATATCAAAAACGAAATTAATCAATGGCCCGAATATTGAAGTTACGAATTATAAATTTCATAATAATATGGCGACCTTCCTAATAAATACGGGGTGTGAGCTTAACCTACTAAAAGAAAATTGTATACGTGGAAAATTGCGGCGCCACAAATCAAGTACATATTTTCTCACTGGTATCGGACAGGGCGTGCATAAAACTTGAGGCTGCATAAAACTTCACGTTCTTGGTAGGGCGATAAAATTTTATTTGGTTCGAGGAAATTTTCCAATAACTTCCTGCGGAATATTAGGCACCGAGTTTCTTCGCGAAAATTCTGGCTCGTTACATTTTAATAAAGAAAATGTGACGTTGGAATTACCCTTGGCTGAGGGCGCGAGTCCGTGTACGATTAATTTACCTGCTCGAACCAAGAAATTAATTACCTTGCCCATTTTAAACAAGCAGATTGGGGAGGGATATTTAGAAAAAATCAAAACCAGGGTAGTCATTTTTATAAGAGAAAGCCTAGTTAAACCAAAGCATGGCCACATCAAGGTCTTTGCAATTAATACAACCTTTCGCGAAATTAAAATTACAATTCCCCCTGTCGAGTTAAAAGAATTTGAAGTTTATGAAAGCTCACGAGAATCATCCAGAAGAGGGAGAGAGGGTTGAAGAAGGGAGAGAGAATCAAGGCTCCATAAGAATTGATAAATTAATGGACACACTTCATCTTTCAGGTATAAATGGGGAAGAGAGAGAGAGAGTGTGTGTCGTTGGTCCCATAACCGAATTTTCTCATTGCTTCCACATTGAACGGGACGTTTTGGGGGCCACTGACCTTATTTCACACAAGATAAACATGACGGACGAGATTCCTATTTTTAATAGACAATATAGACAATCAGACATACAGAACAAGGACATTTCAACTCAAACCAAAAATTTATCAGAGGGGGGTATTATAGAAGATTCTGACTCGCCTTTAAATCATCAGTATGTATTGTTCCAAAAAAACCTGACTCAGATGGAAAAAAACGATGGCGAATGGTCATAGACTTTCGCCAATTAAATGAAAAGACAATAAAAGACGCATACCAATTACCAAACATCGCGCATATATTAGGTCAATTAGGTGGTGCGCGATATTTTTCTACTCTCGATCTTTCCATGGGTTATTATCAAATAAAAATGCACCTCGACTCTAAAACTGAAACTGCTTTCTCGACATTATACGGGCATTACCACTACAGTAGGATGCCGTTTGGCCTCAAAAACGCCCCCGCAACCTTTCAAGGTTAATGGACCGAGTTCTTTCTGGCCTGCAGGG
The DNA here is from genome assembly GCA_010014905.2 of Druon quercuslanigerum. NCBI lineage: Eukaryota > Metazoa > Arthropoda > Insecta > Hymenoptera > Cynipidae > Druon > Druon quercuslanigerum. The sequence goes on from JAAAKG020136643.1 coordinate 2,593, forward strand.
CGTGGAACTGTTCGTCTATGAAGGACGACATAGTTATCTATGTCGACTCATTAGCCAAACATACGAGAAAACTCAGGACCCTTTTGGAACTTTTCAACCGGAAAAATGTCATTTTTTGCGTAAACAGGTTGCGTACCTTGGGCACATTATCACTCGTGATAGGGTAAGGCCTGACCTGAAGAAGGTGGAAGCCGTCCGTAAATTTCCTCGCCACAAAAACATTAAAAACATAAAACAGTTTGTAGGGCTTGCCGGTTACTACCGTAGGTTCATTCCTGACTTTTCGATAATTGAAAAATCCTTGCCATATCTGTTAAAAAATAATGTCCCTTTCAGATGGACAGATAGCCAGCAGGAATCGTTTAATAAATTGAAGGACATTTTATGCACTCATTGGGAAAATCCTCCCGGGCGCCTATACCTCTAGAACCCTATCGGACACAGAAATAAATTATTCCACTATCGAAAAAGAGTTACTGGCAAATTTATTCTTAGTAGAAACCTTTCGTCCGTACCTATATGGGAATAAATTCACCTTGGAATCTGACATAGGCCACTAGTAGGGCTTCATAACCTTAAAAGCCCGAATTCAAAGTTGTTGCGTTGAAAATATAGATTAGCTGACTATTCTTATAAAACCATTTACAAAAGGGGCGTTTTAAATTCAAATGCGGACGCTCTTTCTCGAAATCCCTGCGTCGGTGAAACGCAGGACCGATGCAGACTCGTTGACGACACTACTTTCAACGAAAAAATCGACAGACACGAGTCACCTTACATCCCCGTACATAAGGAGAAAGCGACAGCCACATCAAGAATGCTTTCCTCGGGGTGGATTTCGAGAATGAACATGACTATTTACAGTTTGTTTCTTCCAATTGTAACATTATTAATAAAAAAATAGAGAACCTGATTCTGGGGACGAAGCCTTCGAGACAACGGAGGAAGATAGTGCCGATGAGCATGACGATTTATTTTTGCCCGATCCTTGCAGTCGTGAGGCGATCCCTGTCAATGATGGCAGGGACTGCACTACTCACACCATGGAGGAGGCCATATTTTTTATTTATTCGTCTGATCCTTGCTGTCGTTAGGCGATCCCTGTCAATGATGGCAGTGACTGCACTACTTACACCATGGGTGAAGACGAGAGCAAAAGTTCCAGTTCTCGTGAGGCGATCCCTGCTATGATGGCAGGGATTTCACTATTCACACCATAGATGAGGTCATGCATAATACTTTTAGGTCCAATGAAAACAATGTTGAGAACAGTGGGCCCAATCCCAGAATCAGGACAGAGGAATCAAAAAATAGTGATGTAAATGATGAAAACTCTATTGACAACTTCAAATTTGGCTATGAGTTACGGGAATATCCGGAAGCTGATTTTAAAGAATGTTTGATTTTCACAAGCAATAATTCAGGACCTAAAAATTTAAAGGAGAATAAAATTGACAAAGAAACACACGACCTTGAACTAAACGAGACGGACCTGACTTCTGACCGAGATGATATACTTCACCCAAACTACGAGTTTTCGGTTATAAAAATTTCAAAAGATAAATTATTCATGCGCGACGATAAAGTGGTCTTATTTATCCCATCAGAGTGTAAATTAACGACTAAAACTGGAAAAAAGTTGATCGGGACAGCTAGATTCAAGTATGAAGACTTGAAGCAGGAAGACCCTAAAAACTTACAAGTAGGAAATGTACTAGTTCTCAAATACGAAAATTATTGCATTTTCAATTTAATAGTAAAATCGACCTTTGATTCAAAAACTTACTATGATGACTTTGTAATTGCATGTGGCCCTAAAATGTGCAGTGGATGAGCTTAAAATAAGAAGGTTCTGTGTCTCAAAAACTGAAAATTGACTCGATCAGATCTCCTGGCCATCGACAGAAGCTGAGTTTCGTAAGCTTTTCGGTCAGGATGATTTCAGGATAACCATTTGCTATGGGGACATAAAATTTCCCCCTGAAACAGATCGTGCAAAAGTAATTAGGGAAAATCATTCACCAACAACTGGTGGACATAAAGGATCTACAAAAATGTACCTTAGAATTCGCAAAAATTTCTATTGGCCGAACATGCGTGAGGCAATCAGAAAATTCATTAGATAATGTGAGGAATGTTGACTAAGCAAAACTGTCAGAGTCAAGATAGAATTGCCCATGCGAATTACCGATACACCCTCAGAGGCCTTTGGAAAAGTAGAAATAGTCATAGTAGGTCCTCTTCCTGAAACAGAAAATAAAAATAACTTCATACTGACTATTCAAGATAGCCTAACTAAATATTCTGAGGCTATTACATTACGTTCTACTGAGTCCACCGCAATTGCGTCAGCCTTTGCTGAACAATTTATCACGCGCTATCGCTGTCCCAAAGTAATTCACACCGATCAAGGCAGTGATTTCTCTAGACAGGTAATGACTACCTTTGCTAAAATATTTAAAACCAAACTCCTTAGATCAACGGCTTTTATGCCCAATCGTTAGGGTCTTTGAAAGGAGTCATCACGTCCTAATTCAGTATATGAAATTGACTGTCAAAAAACTAATTGTGACAAATAGCTTCACTTTGCAATCTTTTCATATAATACCTCTAAACACGAAGGGACAGGGTTTACTCCATATGAGTTGATATTTGGGAAAATTGCCCGAATTCCTTCAGAATTTGCTAAACTCGAACTGCCCCTAACGTACAATTTAGTCTTGAAAACGTTAACAGAAAAGTTAGCAGAGTTTCAGGAAAAAGTTAAAGAGCACTTAAACGCAGAAAAAGAACGGTCTGAGCGATACTATGACCAGAAATTAAACGCGCAAACTTACCAAATAGGCGATCTGGTATACTTACAAAAAAATATTAAATCCTCAAAATTGGATACAAAATATATAGGACCATTCAAAATAATCCAAATTTTTGACGACCGCAATGTTGAGCTAGACATCGGTAAAGGGAAATCAAAAATAGTGCACATGAATCGCCTTCGACCACAAACACAAAAAATTTTCCCAGACCAGAAAACTGTAAGTGAAAATGTGGGTTAAAAAAAAAATGTTTTGATCCCATGTAACTCTATAGGCATAAAGTATGAATAATGTAAACAAAATAAATGTAAATACATGTAATCATATATAATTTAAAGACTAATGCACATTGACTATTCAACAATTTCTTTTTAGAATATTTCATTCATGCATAATGAATATTTTAACTACTATAGTACTTATCTGTCATTTTACTTTTATTCCTTTTCAATAATTCAATTTTTTTACATATCTGTCACGAACGCTCAAATAACTTCTCTCTAAATAAGGGGGGAGTGAGAGTAAAGCAACTGGTATTCGCTTCATGAGTAACAATTTCTGAAACTAGCGCAATTATTATTTTTTAACTCCTTTATCAAAACAAAAATTTTAGCCACGTGTTTGACCTTTACAATAGTATCATGAGAGATTCATCAATTGACAACTTCACTGACTTTCACTAGTAAAAACACTGTTGAAAGTTTGCATCAGTTTTTAAAACATTTTTTTATATATTGTCATTCTTAAATTATTATAAGGGCGGCGGTGTAACGAGCGACTATTGAAACTGCATCTCTCTCGATAACATTCGATTAAATTAATCGAATCTTCTTATGCGGGAACTTTCGAATAGGTTCGCTGGAATATTTATAATGCTTTTACGGTGGTAGATTTTAGAATGCTGCGAAAAGCGAAGTTCTCACGTACAAAAAATAATCATTAAGAAAAGACCTCGGGGAAAGGGCGTAAATTTATTTAGGAAATAAGGTATTTTATTTATTTTTAGAATGAACTCGAAATGTATCTGAGTGGTCAACAGCTGTACATTGTAAATTTAGTTTTACGATTTTTTGTAAGTCCCTGAATTTTATTGTACTAGAATTAAGGAAGAGAAAATAAGTCTGGATTGTAGGATGGAAATGAATGATTTTAGAGATGATAGGGCCCTAAAGGGGCCAGGGTTAATAGATTCTGTAAAACAGCAACTTTCTTTAATCTTCTTAGGGTTCAGTTGAGCACGCACTGAAGAGATATAAGATTTATTATTTTATGAGTGACAAAATTGTCTGTCGCCTACGATATCCGGTGAAATATCGGATTTTACCGGAAAAGTTCGGGTTTCTTCGGGGAGGGTCCTTTTCCAATCATGTGACTTCGGGAAGTGACCCTCCCCCCCCCCCCCAACGGGGCCTGAAGCACAGAGAGTGGAGATGCTTGAGGGTGGAATGACGGATGAGTGAACGAAGCGCAGTTAGCTATAATTCTACTTAAAAACCGTCCTTTACAGGATTTAATCAACTATGGACCAATCAAATTAAGGTCGCGTAGTATACATGCGCGGCTCGTAACACATAAGTAACTGCAGCGACATCTATAAAAAAATCGGAAATGCACTCAGTCATTTTTGACCTGTTAGAGAGAGAGAAACTTAGCAACGAGAGAGACAGCCAATCTTGAACCATTTTTATCGAACCCTTGCATTTGGTTTGAGTTCCCGTTTGTCGACTTACCTGCTCAGCTGAAGGGAAATACAGAAAATTCACAAATATTTCGCCTACACAATCTGCGTAAGAAATAATGTATCCAATGAAATAATAAAAATAAAATAATGCATACAATAAGACGAAAAAATCAAATTTGTAAAATTGTACATATAAATAATTATTAAATAATTTTCGTTTTCATAAAAGCTGCTATTATGATATAGGTAAAATACTCAATGGAAGAAAAATACATAACCAGGGTGTCTATCGTTTCTGCGAAAATAAATTACAGCAGTTTTCCAAGTTTTCCAGGACAAAAAAAAAGGTTTCCAAGTACCTTTCTAAACATGTTTCATATGCGAAATTTTCTATGCACCCACAAAATCTGATTTTACGGACAAAAAACGATTTTTTGGTCATTTTTGGTAATTGGTAGTTTGGGGAAAAACCCGGTTCTTGGTCTCTTTTTGATTAGAATTAGTTGAAATTTGACTGATTTATCGCTTTTTCTGCTGATTTAGTTTCATTTTCAATAAAATAATTGAATGCTTAGCAAAATAGTCGAATTTTGAACGAAATGAATGAATTTCCAACTAAAATGATGAATTTTCAAGGCAGGAAATAAATTAATAAGAAACTAGGTCAACTTTCAACCAAAAGACACAAATGTTCAATCTGGAAAACGATTTTTCTATAAAGCAGTTTTGTAAGACAGTTGCATTTTTAATCCGAAACTATTGATTTACTACGAAAAGAGTTTATCTTTAACCAAACAGTTGTAGTTTTAACCAGCAAAAGAAGAAATTTCTACCAGAAATTGTTTTCTAACAATAAAAAAAATGGAAAATTGACATTTGTCAGGTAAAAAATTGTATTAATAAAAAATATTAAAAAAACGAATTTTCAACAAAATAGTTAAATTTTCAATTAGAGATTTGAATTTTAAAACAAAAAAATTAATTTTTAACGAAGCGGTACAACTTTCACACAAGTAGTTGAATTTTCATTGTTAAAAAAATCAATTTTCAGCCAAAAATGAAATAGTTAAATTTCCAAATAAAAAATTAATTTTAAGCTAATAATATAATAATTAATATTCCTAACACAAAGGATGACTTTATAATTAACTTCACTCAGACGAATTTCTCATTTTCCCTAGCCTCTGCAATCTTTTATACACAGAATGAAGCAATTTAAATTTAAGAAATAAAATTTTCTGATTTTCTTGACGGCGCATTACTTTCAATGCACTTTGAATAGTTTTAATAAAAAAACAATGTATTGTAGTAAATATGTTACCGAAAAGTTGATTTGTTTATGAAAGTTTGCTAAGATTATTAAGAAGGTTCTATATACAAAACCGGTACCGGTAAAAAACCTTGTCGGTGCCAGTAAAAAAATTACACTTACCAGCAATTTTTTTATCGTTTTTTTTTTTTTGAAAAGCATATTTTAAGGTTATAGCCTAGTCTGCTGGAAGAAGATATTCAAAAATAATCTTTTCCTCAATCGTTTAATGCAACTGTTTGATTCTCAATATCTGCCAGCTTGTTATTTGATTCCCAGACTAAACAACCTTAGCAACGTTTATTTCTGTGACAAGTTCCAGAGGTGCCTTCCAGCCCCACCACGCGTTGGTAGAAAGGGGTAAAGGGTTGGATCAAAATGATTTCTGTGACCAGCGACAGGAGTGCCTTTCCGAATTTACAACCATAATGTTTTTAACCAAAAAATTCGATTATTTAGAAAAGAGTGGATTTTCAAATCGGAAAGGATGCACTTTTAACAGAAAAGGTGATTTTCTGTCAAGAAAGATTAATTTTTAACAAGATAGTTGAATTATGAACACAAAATTTCAATTTTCAGTTGAAAAATTAAGTTTCAACTACAAAAATGAATTTTCATACAAAAAGATTAATTTTCGAACAAGAAGATTAATTTTCTACTAAAACGAAAAAAAGAGAACTAAAACAATGAATTTTTAACAAAATTATTTAATTTTAAAGCTAAAAATACCAATAATTTAATTTTCTACCTAACTGCTGCATTTTAAAGAAAAAGATCAAATGTTTAACATAAAAGTTTATTATAAAGCAAATAAGCAAACTTTTAACTATAAAAATGCAGCGATACGTACCGAAATTTCGGTAAAAATAGCTCTTTTTCCAGATCCCCCTATATTTGTACCGACAAAATTTGGCTGCTTGTACCGAAAATTTTAGTAAACGAAGTGTATACAATTTCGGCAGCAGTAAACAAAAATTGTTGGTACCGGTAAAGAAAATTGCGGGCACCGAAAATTTTTTTATCAATTTAAAAAAAAATTATATTTCCAGCAAGTATGAGGGCGCGTCGTATTCATAGAGTTCGTGGAATTCTGGAAAGGTACCCCTATGACTGGTTACAGAAAGAATATTGGTCACAGAAGCAATGTGGGTAAAGCTTCTACGCCTTTCCAAAATCTCGTGGAATTATATTGTTTATAATTTTCAGGACGTCATTTAACAATTATAAAAGATAATTTAAAGTTTTTACTGAAACCTAACGTATCCGAGAGTACCAGAAATAAAAAATTGTAATAATGTGAAACATTTGTATTACGTTTAAGTAGGTTATTGGGGAATTTTTAATCTCTTCAAAAAATGCTCGTTTTATACAATAGAAATATTGAAGAGGTTTATACCTAGGGCGGGGTAATCATTAATGCGCCCTCAATGCCTGAGACCAGTACTTAAAGGCATGCGGGCGGTTGTCGTTACCTCCACGGCTACCTGGGTACTCTTGCTCTTCCAGTGTGCATGCAAGGACACTACTTGGAAATAAAACCTAAGTATAATATTTGGCTACCAAATAAAAGTTAATAATTGTTAAAACTACTTTAATTAACAAATTCACTATTTGACTATTTCTGGAGGTACAAACTTGATTTTTTCGGGTACAATTAACTGTAAAGAACTGACTTCTAAATTTTTAAGAACATTTTGATGTCAATGAACAATTTATTATTGTGAACAACAATTGTTTTAACACATTTATATCATTTCATTTAGTTATAAATAAAATAGCGTGTTTTCATCGAATTAACAGCCAGCTATTTAGCAATGATTTTTTGTTATGAATCGATAAAGTCTGAACATTTTTTAACCAAATTTAATTAAAAAATACATTACTCGGTTAGCTTTCAGCATTTAAACCTGTTTTTTGTGTGTAAAAAACTGTTGATAACACATTTCTAAACCAAAAAAAAAGTTTAAATGCTGAAAAATAGCTAAAAAATGCATTTGTTGATTAAGTTTGGTTAAACAATTATCAAATGTTATTCAAGTATTTGTGGAATTCTATGGAAGTATTTTCAGTATACACCTATATTCCTTAAATTCACTGCAATAGCTTTAATGCATTGGTGCAATATTTTACTTATTTTTGGAAATATTCTAATTAGAAATTAGAAATTAAAAAATAATAATTAGACATGTGGAAAGATTTAAACAAAATATTTACGAAAAATGTAAATTTTGAAGATTTTAAAATAACATGTTGAAGCCGATTAAGGATTTAAAAGTTTGAAGATAAGGAACAAATTTTCTTACGATTTCTGGGAATGTTTGAGATGATTTTTTGTTTTAAAATATATTTAGAAGTTTTTAGGAGATTCAAAAATAATTAAAAGTTTAGAATGATTCCAAAAATCTTTTTAGAAACTTTATGGTTTTAAATATACGTAAATAAGAATTTGATGTATTGAAATGATTTTTTAAGTTTTAAAGATAACAAAAATTTATACTTAAGATTCCTGTGAAAATTTTAAATTATATTTCTTTTTAAAATAATTTTTAAAGAATATATTAAAAGATTTCAAAATAAATCTTTATATATAAACAACATATGTAAGAAATATTAATTTGTAACAACTTGAAGTAAAAGAAATTAAACTTTCAATTCTTTAATTAAGAGCATTGAAAATTAGAGACTGCAGTTCTGTTTTCAGGATGTAGTAATATCCTGAATAGCTTGAAAACTTTTGTATATTTTATTGTGAAAAATTAAGTTCTTGATCCTAGGGCATAACTTTGGCAAGACATATTGGTGACTGCTGACGATAATCAATTACTAGGGTAGCCGAGTACCTGAATCTTTAGACATTCGAGTACCCGGATAATATTCAGTGCACTTTGTCCTTAAGAAAAGAGCCTTCAGGTGACATTTCCGAAACTAAAGGGCTACCCAATTATTAGCCCATTTACCAGATGTACAACAGGCAAGCCTGCTCACCCAAAATTCTGACAAGTTATATGGTCATTACCACAGTAGCTTAGGGAACCTTTGTGTGGGAAGTTAGGTTCCAGGTCAGCCGCAAAACCGGTACTCACTGTAGGGTTCACTGTATCTGGAAAATCATTGAAATATTTATTCAATCTTTGAAACCAGAAATCTTTGTAAAAATTAAAGATTTGGGAAATTATTAAAATATTAATTAAATCTTTGTGAAGTATTTGAGGTATTTATTAATCTTTGTTCACAGAAAGAGATGAAAAAGAGGACACAGCAAGGAAAGAAATAGTGAAGGTGTTGGGAATAATGTAAGATAGAAATGTATAAAAGTATAAAACCTGGTCTAAATGAGATTCCAAATGCAGTCTGGAAATATGGGGCACGAAGATAAAGGAATGGGCATAGATAACGTCGAATAGGGTTTGTAGAGGAGAGGGGTGGCCAGAGTCATGGAAAGAAGGAGTAGTGGAACCCACAGCCAAGGAAGGCAAATGGAAGAAGGTTAAAGATTATAGGGGCGCGACTCTGATGGCAACATTATATAAAGTATATGCAACTGATAAATCCAAGAAAATTCAAATTTATTAAACACTAAATTAATTTGTAATACTTTTTGATCTGTTTGTCTGCTTAAAGAAGAATTTTTCCAAATTGTACCATGTTAATTTATATCGTTAATTGGTCAAACATGTTTAATACGTTCAATTATAATTTCCAAATGGAGTCTTAATTTTCGATATAGTTTAGGTGTACTGTGCACTGTCGGCTCCTCGTACGGAATAAGGTATTTTTGCCGTATTGTGGGTAATGCGCGGGTTTTTTCTTTCGAACGGTTTATTAAAGTGTCCAGATAACAATATACAGGTTCCAAAAATCGTGTTTGCGTAGACGTAGACTGACCCTCCCAATTGCAGTTTAGAGCAAAATATTTAACATCAAAATTAAAAGAACCTATTTCTGGGAATTGTAAAAGAAAGAAACCCCTTCTATCTTCAATAGTTGTCGAGCTTTGATTTTTCAAAGAACCCGGATTTAAAAAAAGGGGACAAAACCTAATTCTGAAGTTTTTATCTGTAATAGGGAACCTGTTAACTTTGCAAAAAAATTACATCTTAATTAAATCAGACGCAATTTTGAGTAATTCTAAACGAATTGAATCACCTAGCCCAAATAGGTCATAAGTTACGGCGTTCAGCTTTTTTAAAATTCGTCGATTCTGGGTGAAACTACATAAGTGGTGGTATTTTTTCATTGTTTTATTATCTGTACTGTCGAATGGTACTTCCACATCGTTGAACCAGACGTCAGAAAGTACTGAGTAAGTCGCCGATCATCTGTACTGGCGAACAGGTCTCGGGTAGTATTGCGTCGTTGGTGAAATCCGGGGGACTACAGAATTTTCCATCGGGGATCAGTGTACAAGGTTTTACAAAAATGTTGTAAACACAACATTTTTTTCCGTTGTTTTTTCTTTTAAGTTTGAACCTTGAAAAGTTGTTGCTGTTGCTGTTTCAAATTTTATGGCCATATTCGTAACCAGTGAATAAAAAATACATCGCCACACGATTTCCAGAACTTCACAACCGGGGGAAAAACAGTCGGCAAATAGCAACTGGCAAGGTTGTGTGCAGTCGCCGCCGGCAGGCCAGCTAGTAACAACTACGTATATTTTATGTTGAGCAACCGTCATCTAAACAAGACAATGGCTTCTTGTAGAACGGCGGTACATCACACATATGACCACGTCACATA
>JAAAKG020136644.1:0-13135 GCA_010014905.2 Druon quercuslanigerum
AAAATAGATTGCAAAGTACGAGATGCGTTATGAGAATGTGTTCTTTAAAGCCGAAGGAGATTTAACAAAAGATAATTCAGCATGTCTGGTTAAATGCGCCTTTACTATTTTTTTTATTTATTTTTTTGTTAAAATAATCAAAATTCTGATTAATTTAATCTAAATATCTGGTTAATTTAACAAGAATTCTGGTTGTTGTCCTACCTGTTCAAAATGAGACTAGTAATGTTTAATTATTAGAAATTACATAAAATGCCAATTTTTATTAAATTTCTGGTAATTTTATTTGATTTGCAGTTTTTGGTATGAATGCTACTTACAAATTATAATTATGAAAATATAACTTTTTTTATTTTAATTTTAATTGTGGTTTGCTTGTCCAGCGGAAATAATTATTATTAATACAGTGGTTCTTATTAATAACATGACACATATTTTGGTTTGATATTTAAAAAAAAAATATGCAAGAGAAGTAAAAAATCGTTCAATAAAAACATCACATGTCAGACAATGAATCTCGAAATCACAGATTGTTTTAGACTCAATCAATAACACATATTTATATAATAATTATAGTAATTATAAACAGTCGAAAAAAACTGTATGCCTTATTCAGCATAAAAGTAAAAGGATAATTTTTTATTATTGACGCACGCAGCTATGTGTGATTTCGACTGCACTATATTCTCAATTTTTCATGTTGTATTCCACAAAATGCGAAAGAGAAAGCAATTTTGTTTGTCGTAAATATTGAAAACACAAATATTAATGAACTACAGAAGTTTTTATCGCCTAATTTTAAATATATTGTTTTCAATTTTTTATTTTTGCTAATGAATGAATGAATTACTGAAGGTTTAATTCCACTTTAATCCGCCGTTGCGCATTGAAAATTCTTCAAACCGCTTTACGAAGTGGAAAAATTTAAACGATTGCAAATTGTCGCACTCAAGTTTTTAGTTTGCTCTTAACTGTCCTCTCTTTCATTCGCACTCAATCTCCTTAAAAGTCAATGTGAACTCTCGCATTCAAAATTTTTCACTTGACTTGAAGTTTTCATCTCACTTTAGACGTTATATGTCAAGTATCGCATTCGCAAGTTTTGGAATACCCTCCAATGAATCGGAGGTTGTTAAAAAGCAGATATTTTACGAGAATATCGTCCCGTGAACGCGAAACAATACTTTTCAATCCGTCGTTTATAGGGTCGTTTTGAGGGTCGTTTTAGGCTAGACAGTAAAATATTATATTTTCGCTGCTTATACTCACTTTAAAAACGGTTTGCGAACCGTTGAGCTCCTCGTTTAAAATTCGAGCTTTCTCCTGAATGATCGGCCCGGATATTGGATCCCCTCTCTCCGAAGCTTGCTTAAACCAATCGAAGACAGCAGCATCCAAGACCACATCACTACTTGTTTTCGACGTTTTCTTGTTCAAATATTCAAAATCATTAACTTTGTTGTTCAAGTCAGCTTCGCGAGACAACACTCTCTTGTAGGTAGCCTCACTTATCCCATACTTTCGTATAATGTCTTGTTTTGTCGTGCCTGCCTTCACTAGACTGACAAGCTCATACTGCTCTTTGAACGATAAACGCTGCCTCTTCATTTCCTTCGGCATTTTTTCAAATTCTAATGAATTCTAACGCAACCGAAATCGAGATTCGAGACACCGCGCTAAACACTGTAAACAAACCGATGCATCTTTATAGCTCTTCTGAGCTGTTGCAAAACACAGACAACATCAATTCTAGGAAGTCCATAGCAGTCCATAGAGTCATAGACCCAGGTTACGTAAATCCAGGTTCCAGGCATGCCAGGCATACACCTACCTACGAAATAGTTAATAGAAGGTCGACTCAACGCGCTGGTTAGCACCGGATGGAATCATGGAAACACAATCGGCAAGGGGGGGCACGGAACATTGCCGCCATATTGCGGCGACAGTCCATGGGAAGGGGCAGTCGTACGTCAATTGTCAACATTGTCAACATTGTCAACAACACACGAGTTACAAATTCAACCTGGAAAATCATTGTAAAATCATGCGAAATGCCAGATGTCTGTTGTGCAAGTAAAAGATAGGAAAAAGTAACATTCTTGAAGAATACGTAGAGTATACTGGGTTTTACTGGTGAGTACGTATATCTTCTGAAAACTTCCATCATAATAACCTTCGAAGCAAGAATGTTTACAATTTTCCGTATAATATCCCTCGCGGTCATTTAAATTCGTTTCCCCGTTCATTTACATACATAACAGACAGATGATGGCATTTTGGATGATTTTCCTATCTGATTTTATATGTTAACCTCGTTTGCACTCGTATTATATTGTTCATAGCAATAGCCAAGAATTGCATAGATTTACTATTTTTAAATAATTTTTTATTATTTTTATTATTATTTTTTATTTATTTTATTTATTTATATTTACCTTATTTATTATTTTATTTTATTTGTTTGTAAAAATTAGAATTCAAAGAAAATTTACAGCTTTGCAACAACTTTAGGTTACGTGTTATTATCATTTAACAGCGAAGTTACGATAGAAGTTTTTAACGGAAATCGTTATAGATTTCATAGAATATTTCTAATTATGGTTTAAGTCAAGATTATGTGTTATTTAGAACCATAATTAATTTTGATTTCAAAGAGGGCCAAATACAAAAATGTTTTATCAATATAAATTTTTTGTTCTAATTTAAAAATGGGGCGAAACTTAAAAAATAGTTATCGCACGTTTTTTTCTTCCAGTATAAGATAAATTTTTATTCCTGATTTTTAAAGTCATAGTAATTAATTAATTAAAAAGAAAAAAATTAAACTTTTTATCAAAAACTGAAAAGGGATTGTCTTTACAAGAATTGTAAGTTATTTTTTATTGTATATTGCAGATTAATTATATTATGCACACCTGTATCAATTGTGGAGCAGAGGTGGCGGAATTATACAGACGTTACAGTCCGAGTGTTTTAAAAGTTCTGAAATGTGTGAGTTCTATTAGCAAATTTTATAATTATATCAATTTTCGATAAATTATAATTATAATAATAATAATAATAATAATAATAAGGGATATATAGTACAAAAGTCACATTTAAGGCACTTTTGACTTATTTGATCAAATATTCAAGAAACAAATTAGAGAAGCATTATCAGAAAATATTTGATCAGCAAAAGAGTTTATAAATATATATTTTCTATCCAATTATACATATTAAAATATAGATTCCTTTTTTTATATTTAATATTTTCTAGGCTAACGTTATATTGTTATGTAAATATTTAAATAAAAACCTGGAGGGCAACCTTTTGCTTATATATTATAAAAGTAAAATGAACAAAATATCTCTAATTTCAATTGCTTGACTACCCTAAAGTTGCTATCGTACTATTATATTCAAATGATATGAAGTTAAAAATGTTGTTAATATATTGAAAAATGAAGATTCTACCCTGTAAGAAGAATTGCATTAAAAAAGGGTATTAAATAAAAATTTGGAATCCCTAGAAATACCTTTTCTGTCATTCGTTTTTTAATCTTCTTTATGATTAGGTAGCGGAAATAATAAGATTCCAAAGCCGATTCAAAGTTGATCGGAGCTGCCAGACGTAACCTCCAATAAATGAAAAAGAAACCTTTTTCGTTTGAAACATTAGAACGTGCTCCGAGAGCATTAAATTTGTAAAATCTAGTAGGATTGTATATGTTACAGGCAAAGTATACGATCCCTAGACCTTATATATAATGCCTAAACAAAATATATATATGATGCCCAGAAGATACCAGGCAAAGTGTATAATAAATATTCTCCATTATTTAACTGCAATTTTTCTTGTTTTAAACTTTCCTCACTATGGTGATTTCAAAGATATTAAGATGTATTTTTTTTCCAAAGTATTCATAGTAAGACACAATTAAAAAAAAGAGGAATTAAATATTTCAACAAATTTTTGTATTTTACAAAAACAAATGTTTTAACTCAATTTTTGTAAAAAATTCTACTTTTTGCTTTCTTTAAATTATTATTTTTTAAATGTAATTTACAATGTGCTTTAAAAGCCCTGTAAAGTTAGGATTTTGCGAATTTGTAAATTTAGTTTCAACTTTTTAATTAGTGGGAGTTGATAATTTATTAAAGTAGACAAACATAATTGTTTAACCAATTGAGTATTATTTTAAATAATATTATCTTCGAATAATGCTAAAAAGTTGCGGTTTTTTTCTTAAATAATCAACATTTCGTCCACTTTTTAAGTAGTTTAAGATAATAATTGAATCAAGTTTCAACTTGATTCACCTAAACTTGGCGATTCTGCATAAAAGTTACAAAAAGAAACGTATTTTTGTTTATACATACCCTTATTTGAAAATGTTTTTAATTGATTTAAATTGAAACCCATTAAAAACCACTGAATTTTTCTCATATTTTATATCAAATACATAAATGTTAATGAGTTCAACGTTGTGAATCTCAAAAAAAAATTTTTAATTAATAAATAAATAATAAATTTTATTTTCTGACCACGATGAAACCATTTCGAAAAGTCACAAGAGGGAGAAGGGGATTGACTGCCAAAAATTAGGTCAAATTTTTACAGATATAAATGTGAAAACCTTACTCTTGCACTGATTTAAGACTTTTTTTATAAATTTGAAAACCTTTATAAAACTGAATTTGTGAAAATTACAACAACAAAAAAGGCCTTTGTTGTTAATAAAGAAGGTTTTAAATGATTTTTGAGAAGTCACTTGCCACGAATGTCTTAAAAATTGTATTAGATTTTAATTTTTTTTAAACTCAAAATCTGATGAAAATTGTTAATTAAAAATTGATTGTGCTATTCAATATTGCTGTAATAAAATAAGCCTCTTTCAAATCGTAGTTTGCTACGTGTAAAGCGAATTCCTTGCCACAAAATCAAAATGCCATTACAATATGATATTATATATATTTCCTTGTTCAAATATTATACATTTCAAAAATATAAAATCATGATAAAAATTGAAAAAATTATTTTTCACCACTACTATCTGTGTGGAAATCAATCCTGACATGGTAAAATGATCGTTGCTATATTTTTAAAAGCCGCTAACGTCATTACTGTTCGAAAAACAGTAAATAAAAGTAGTGAAATTTGCTAAATTAAAAAGGATTATAATTTTTCTACTTCTTGGTTGCCTTGTGGTATTTAGAAAAATATTGTCGGCGCTGGGTACAAAAAAAGTATTCAATTTAAGAGATAACATCTACTGCTGTGGAAATTGAAAACGAAAGGACAAAAGGGGGATCCAGAAGTATTTAATATTTGTCACGTTACCACTGTATGCATGAAAGGAGTTTCCAATACTTTTTAATGCAAGCCTTCTTACCGGGTACATTATAATGTGTATATTTTCATGGTAATCCAATTTTTGAGAACAAAAAGAGCAGTGTCATATTCGCGTACTCGATTGAATTAATTGAGGTAAGAAAAAAAAGATGAAATGTTTTCGCAAAAAGATTTTCAAACTTTTTTGCAGAACTCTTGTGGGAATTTGGCAGACAAGTATATCGAGTACGATCCAGTAATTGTTCTTTTAGACTTGGTTCTTCTCCAAAAGGCAGCTTATCGTCATTTGCTGTACAACAGTAGCTTTAAATCTTACTGGAAGTTAATGGTAGTTCTGATTCTGGGGGAATCTTTTCAAAAGTGGTCGGCTTCTGGGTCGACGGGTGGGCCACCTTCCGTTCCTTCACCGTCGACTCTACTTCCGTTTGACGTTGTCCAAGGCAACGACGTTTTCGAGGTATAAAAATATACATATACATATACATATCGAGGTACTCAAGAACAATTAATATCAACAGGCTTATCTTTTATAACAATAAACTTTTATTTGGAAATAAACATCTGATAATACATACATACATACATACATGCATACATACATACATTCATACATATTTAAATACAACTGCCTACGTTTTAAATACATTATAATGATGGCTGCATTATAAAGAATAGAATTGTCAGTATAGTCTGAGACAACATTAAAAACCTACGAGGTCACGTAGAAGTTGATAAAATTGCAGAGCTGAAATTGCAGGGAGAGCGGAACTTGTACATTTTATTGGGCCAAACGGCCCTATCGCTGGGCGCCTTCGTCGGCACAGTGATTCTCACAACGGAACTTGGCTGGCTCTTGTTCGGCGGAAGGCCTCGGAATTACAAGACAAGTAACTTGGTCAGAGCTCTGATTATTGGCGGATGTCCGAAACTACTCGGATTATTGGGAATCATCTGGCAGCACGTCTCCCCCGATTTACACAACGCTCTCATCCACGGATACGGGGCTTTGTGTCTCCTGACAGCCTATTCAGGTAAAAAAAAAAAAAAAACCAGTAAACTACTCTCCAAATCTACTTTAAATTCACCTGTACATGTTTCTTTCATCGCTTTTTACCAACGGGTAAAAATCTTTTATGCTAGTTATTCTGAAAATCGAGAGAGGTTAAAAATAAATAATAATAATAATAATAATAATAATAATAATAATGATAATAATAATCGTAACTATATTCACGAGGACTAGTAGTGTGCTAGAGTTTGAGAGTAACAATTGAACAATTATTCTAGAATTGCTGGCGATTTCGCTATTCGTTTGTCCTAGTCGTAAAAAATAAAAGACGAGATCGTGTCTGTTATTTGGAATAATTCACTCGATATGCGCACAAAAAATGTATGGTAGTGATGAGGTCGATTTTGTCTTTGTCTTTGTCGTCGTCGTCGTCGTCGTCATCGTCATCGTCATCGTCATCGTCATCGTCGTGCTTGTTTTGTTTCAGTGGTGAGCGAGCGTGGAAGAAGCGGCTCGTTGATGGTGCTGGTCTTGGGCTTTTTGGCACATCACAGTATCTCGAAGGAGCTGTTCGCCCTGCCCCTGCCCCACCTGCCAATTATTCCACTGTCACTGCCACTGCCAGTGCCAGTGCCAGTGCCAGTGCCGCCGACTTCTAATGTCACGTGGGCGCAAATGTGACGCGAAACGCCGACGCCGACGCCGAGGCCGACGACAAGGAGGGGCGGCCTCAGACGTCCTTTACAGGAAGAATGCTCCAGCCGAGAACCAGTCGGTCAAACCCGCAGGAGAAGAGATTGCAAGGGCCGTTGTCCTCTGCCCATGCGACCGAGCAAACCATTCTTCGGTGTCCCTGTGAATTCAGTGACAATGGTATTTCTCATTCATTAGTAATTCTTACTTATTCTTGCTAGAAAATCCCAATTTCAACATTCCCTCACTTTTATCTCAACAATTTTTCATTTTCTCTGACCGTTCTACAGAATTTCAGCAACTTTAACTCGAGTTTAGCAAAAATTCTGATGACTTTCAACTTTCTCATGACATCCCCTGACATCCCCTGACTTTTCTTGACCACTTTCAACTTTCCTGACTAGTAGCAACCCTGAAAGTCTTTTTTGCAACATCCGCCTCTGAAGTTACACACACTCTTCATAATTATAAGTTGTGCCTCAAGAGTCTTATTTTCTTAATTAAGTTGTAAACAACTTGAGACTACAAAGTCACAAATGCTCTCAAAACAGGGAAATGAGGCTGATTTTCCAATCAAGATTGGCTAATCAATTCTTTGAAATCAAATTAAATCAGGTAATATATTATTAAATTCTTTGTGAAGCACTATACGAAAGGTTCTAAATTCGAAACATTTCAAGTGAAAATATTGCATTTTCAACAAACCAGTTAAATTTTAATTCAAGCAGATTAATTTTCTGCCAAAAGACGAATTTTTGACAAAATACATGAATTTTCAACTAAAAAGTAAATTTTTATCAAAGTAGTTCAACTTGCAACCAAGTAGTTGAATTAGTTCTCAAAAAAATTTCATTTTGAAATAAAAAGCTGTTGAATTGGATAAAAAAAGAAAAATATTCGACGAAATATTGGTAAATGTTTTTCAACAAAAAAGACTAATAATTTTTAAAATAGTTCCATTTTTAACCACAAAGAGCAAACTTCTCTCACAATTATTAAGTTTTTAACAAAATAGTTGAATTTTTAACAAAAATATGAATTTCAAACAAACCCATTGAGTTTTAAAGATAAAAAGTCTAATTTAAAAAAAAATTCAAGTTTTAGGCCCAAAGAGATGAAATTTCAACCCAGAAGAATCATTTTCTGTAAAAAAAATTCGATTTTTCAATCAAGCAGTTGAATTATCAACCAAAATGATTAAATTTTCAATCAAGTGGTAGAATTTTCAATAAAAAAGTTGAGGCTTTAAGCTAAAAATTCTAATCTTTTAAAAAAGCATTTGACTTTCAAGTCCAAAAAGATTAATTGTCTACCAAAGAGGTTAATCTTTTAAACAAAATACAAATTTTGAACCAAAATTAATTTGCTAAAAAAAAGTTGATTATTTAAGCTGAAGATTCTAAGGTTTTAAAAAGTATTGATTTTTTCACCTCGAAAAGTTGAATTTTCAAGCAAAAAATAAAAAAAGAATTTCGAGTCAGAATTTACTTTGTATTAAAAAAGACTCATTTTTAGTCAAATAGTTGAATTTTCTACTAAAAAAGTTAATAAATTTTCTACCACAATTGAAATAGTTCAATTTTGAACAACAAAATTGTGTTTTGAAGCTAAAAAAGTCTAATGTTTTAGAAAACATGTGATTTTCGTATCCGACAAGATAAATTTTCAACTAAGAAGCTCAATTTCCTATAAAAGAGACGAGTTTTTTTTAACCAAAAATCTATAAAATCTATAAAAGGAAAATACGAATTTTCAATCACAAAAATAAAGTTTCAATCAATAATAATTGTCTAACAAAAACGAAACAATTGTTCATTTTAGACCACACAGTTGCATCAATAACCAATAGTTACACTTTCAAACAAAAGATAATTATTTCCATCAAAATATTCGAATCCTCAGTCAAAACAGATTATTTATTTTTAACTAAAAAGAGGAAATTTCGATTGAAATATTATATTGTTCATAAAATAATTAAATTTTGAGCCTTATTATACACATTTCAAGAAATAAGCATGATTTCTAAAATAAAAATATAATAGTAGACTTTTGAATTAAAAATAATTGGACTTAAAGTTCCTGGTCATTTCCGGGTCAAGTTTTTTAATTTTCCAGGCCAACTGAAAGTAACATATTCACATTTGGCACGAATAAATAAATAAATAAATAAATAAATAAATAAAGCGAAACATTGCAAAATAAATGAATTTTGAAGATAAAAAACTTGAATTTTATAATAAAAAATATCAATTTTTTACAAAAAGTGGAATAGTTAAAATTTCAATAAAAAATTAACTTTCAACAAAGAAAAAACGGATTTTTAACACAAAAAGTTATATTTTTAACTAAAACCGTGAATCTTCAACTGCAATAGTTGAATTTGGAACCAAGAAGATGAATTTTTAAATAAGAAGATTTATTTTTGAATAAAATGAGTAATTTTCTACCAAAAAATACACTTTTTCAGCAAAATACATGAATTTTTAACGAAATAGTTGGATTTTTAATTAAAGAAGACAAATTTTCAACCAAATAATTGAATTTAAAAAAAAAAAAAAAAAAATAATCATTTTTAACAGATAATTGAATAGTAACATTTTTAGTTACAAAAATTAATTTTAAGCCAAACATAAGAGTTTTCCACTATGGAATTTTTAATATGAATCAGCTAAAACAGTTTAAAATTTTCTTTCTACACACGAAAAAAACACTATTTTTCAGCAAAAAAAAAAAAATACTTTCAAGAAAGTAGTGACATTCTCAAACAGTGATGAATTTTCAAATAAAATTATAAATATTTAACTGCAATAGTTGAATTTTAAACAAGAAAGATGAATTCTTAATTGAATTAATTTAATAATTAAGTGATTAATTTCTACCAAAAAAAAAGAAGATAAATAAATTTTTAGTGAAAAAACTAATGTTCAACAGAAGAGACGGATTTTTGAGTAAAATTATAGAATATTCAACTGGAATAATAGCTGCATTTTCAGTTAAAAACATAATTATTTGCAACGAAAAAAACATTGAAAGAAAAAACAAGTTTTCAATCAAACAGCTGATTTTTAAACCAAAAAAATTTCATTTTCAATGAAAACTATAAATCTTGAGACAAAGAAAAATCAATTTTTAACAAAATAATTTAACTTTAAAGCAAATGATTTTATTTTCAACCTAAAAGATGGATTTTCAACTAAAATGATGAAAATCTGACTGAAATACGTGAATTTTTTAATCGAAAAGAAGAACTTTGAGAGAAGAAGATTAACTTTCAAAGAAAAACCTAATTTTATGCCAGAAAAAGAATAGATTTTTTGGAGAAAAACGTGAATCGCTAAACGGTACTGCCGCCGCCATCTCGCATGGTTTGGAAGAAGCATTTAGTCACTTTGAAAGCAGCAGCAGTAGCAGCAGCAGCAGGCTATTTTGGTTGCGTGCAACTTTCGAGGCGGATGTTACAAAATATAGAATGTGCGTACTCTATGCAATCGCCCGTTTTACGCATTGGTAGCAAAAATAGTTAGTTATTGCTGGAGAGTAGAGAGTTTTAGAGTTTTAGAGTTTTAGAGTTTTAGAGTTTTCTTGTTATCTGAATTGTAAAACTTGTTACCTGTCTGCTTGTTCTAGGAAGTCTAGCCAGTCGTTGTCCGCTCATATCGAAGAGTCGAATCTGCCTGTTGTCGTGAGGAATAGCAACCACCCCAGCGCTCGAAACAGCCAATCTGTTAGCTGCACTGTCGCCGCGAATCGTCGCCAGTGGACTTCGAATATTCCGCAACTCCCAAACCTTTACACTTCGGTCGTCCGATCCCGAGACTATCTTGTCTTCTCTCGTAAATACTGCCGATGTCACAGCTCTGAAACGAACCAACCAACCAACCAACCAAACATTATATCAACACTATTCTCAATTCTCAATTCTCTCTCCTTACCTCAAAATACATATCATTGACCACTCGACTGACATTGGCAAACTAGATTCTAGACAACTGTGTGTCCATTTAAGCAAAGATGATTATTTAATTGGATTTTCTATTTCGTTAATAAAATAAATCACAACATTATAAATTGTAGAAACGATGCTGCTAATGAATGATGGAATTGATTGTGAACAAATATTTTTACTATTCTTTGCAACTTTCCCAAACTTTATTCAGTTGTGAATTTGAAGAAAAAAAATTATACGTTTATCTCTCGAGTATCCAAATGACCTCCCTGATTTCAAATTTCAGTGATTTTCTGGCAAAATTAAACTATGGAGCAGTGATTCTCAGGCGATGAAGAACGCACGTTTGCCAACATTTTCTATTATACATTCGCACATGTGCAGAGTTTAGCCAATAGCTGAACTGTCTAATCACGATGAATAATACGGAATTATTGGCTCAACAAAATCGTGACGTGTTTTTTTTTTGTTATGGATTTTAAAGAAAAACTGAAATTTGTCAGTTAATCGCATCTGCACCTCCCTGCAGAACTTTTGTTGAAGGAGAAAGAGTTTTGCATGCTGGACATGTCATATTTTGTGATTAAGAAGCCAAAGATCAAACTTGTCGTATTAAAGTAATTGCATTTTTTATGTAAACTTCAAGTTTGAGGGATAAATCTCATCAGAAAAAAAAAAGGAAAAATTAACTGTCAATGTGTGGTAAAAGATGTAGTGGGCAGTTGCAAAGCTGGATTGGGGAAAAAGGGCCAATACGTTTTACTTCGGTTGGGCATGTCATTTTATCAAATATGTCATATATAAGCATGGAAGCGTGAAATACCAAAATTTAATAAACTGTAAGACTAGTCGTAAACTGTTATCATTTTAATTATTTTTTTTGTGGAAAATTGTTTGTTTGTTTTTAACAACAAAAAAACTCGCAAGTTTTTTTTTTTTTTATGTTTTTACTTTCATAGCAAACCGAGTAATAGAAACTCCGCGTTTACCTTTTAATATCGATTTCAATAACACTTGACTTTTTTTAGATCCTGAAAATGTATGAAAACCAACTCCTTGGCATTTGCAGGCTTTATTGGTGTATTTTATTTCTCTAGCATCCAACTCTTAACTGAAAGGCTTTTAATCACAGCTATTTTAATTATTTCATGTCACTACCCTCAATAGAATTAGCACGCGGTATTTGACACAGACCCACTTTGACTAATACAATTTTTTGACGCCAGATGCCGCATTGCAGTTTTACAGGTCCCAATAGAAAACCTGCGCTCTGCGAGTCGCGAGCTTAATTAGACGCTATACAAGAAAGATTTTAAAATTAACTATAAATAATGCTTTCATTAGTACCTGTTTAGAAAAGAGATTAATTAATGCAAGGTTAGAAGCTTTATAATCAAGTTTGAATCAAATCTATTTAACCAGGGTGTCTACTCAAATCCTGGAAGAAAATTCCCTGGCAATTTCTGCTTTTTCCAAGTATCTCAACTTTTTTCCAAGTCAAATTTTGGTTTTTAAAATAATATATAATACATAATATTTTTTCAGTTTTTAAGGATTCAACAATTCATATGCTTCATTTAGAAAGCGTTAACAACTTTTATGCCAAGACATTCTTAAACATATAAGCACCGTCCATTAATTATATAATTAAGTAATACTCAAATTTTAACGATTAACTTGTAGAATTTCTATTTAAAGTACAAAATAATTGAAATTAAACTAAAAAAGATCAGTTTTCAACCAAGAAAGGAATAGATCAATTTTCACTTAAAATCATTCAGTTTTACCAGAGACAGCAAATTTTCAACGAAAATGATGATATTTTGACTAAACAGTTTAACTTCCAACGAACTAGTTGTACTTTCAACGAAAAGGGGTGAATTTTCAAACAAGAAGATTAATTTTCTACTAAAAAAGACCATTTTTCAACAGAGTACATGAATTTTTAACTAAAAAAGAAAAATTTTCAACCGGATAGATCAATTTAAAACTAAAAAAGATCCATTTTTAACCATAAATATAATAGTTAAATTTTCAGCGTAAAAAAATAAATTAAAAAAAAAACAATTTTCAGCAAAATAATCGCTGGGGGAATTATATTGACCCTCGATAATAAAATTTTGTAGAAATTGTTGATGTTGGTTGTTGGCTT
>JAAAKG020136645.1:0-13134 GCA_010014905.2 Druon quercuslanigerum
AATAAGTTCCTTTAAAAATTCATAAATTCTAAGAAAATTTATAAATTTCTTGGATTTTGTAAATTCCTTGAATTTGATAAATTTCTTGAATTTCATGAATTCCGTGAAAATTCATAAAGTCCTAGAATTTAATAAATTTTCTGATTTTTGTTTAATTTCGTTTAATTTAATAAGTTCCTTTGAAAATTCATAAATTCCTTGAATTCGATTAATTGTTTAAATTCGATAAATTCCTAAAATGTCATAAATTCTCTGAGTTCTCATAAATTCTTTGAATTTCATAAATTCCTTGAAAATTCATAAACTTGTTGAATTTCATGAATTCTCTGACTTTTCTTAATTTCCTTTAATTTAATAAATTTCTGGAAGATACATAAATTCTAAGAAAATTCATAAATTGCTTGGATTCTATCAATTCTTTGAATTTTAGCAATTCTCCCAATTTCATAAATTTCTTGAAAATTCATAAATTCTAAGAAAATTGATAAATTTTGTAAAAATTCATGAATTCAAAGAAAAATCATAAATCCCTTGGATTTGATAAATTCCTTGAATTTCATCAAATCTCCGAATTTCATAAATATCTTGAATTTCTTGAATTCCGTGAAAATTCATAAATTCCTAGACTTTAATGAATTTTCTGATTTTTCTGAATTTCCTTTAATTCAATAAGTTTCTTGAAAATCCTAAAAAAAATCATAGATTCTAAGGAAATTCATAAATTCTTTGAATTCGATAAATTGCTTGAATTTGATAAATTCCTTAAATGCCATCAACTCTCTGGATTCTCATAAAATCTTTGAAAAGTCTTTAATTACTTGAAAATTCATAAACTCGTTAAATTACATGAATTTCCTGAATTGGCAGAAATTCCTTGAGAATCCATAAATTCCTTGAAAATCCACAAATTCCTTGAAAATTCATCAATTCGAAGAAAATTATTAAATTTCTTGAGTTTTATAAATTTCTTGAATTCGATAAATTTCTTGAATCCTCTGAATTTTCATCAATTCTTTGAATTTCATAAATTTCTTTAATGTCATGAATTCTCGGAATTTTCATGAATTCCTTGAAGTTCATGAATTCTCGGAATTTTAATAAATTCCTTAAAAATTCATAAATCCTATGAAAATTAATAAATTCTTTAAAAATTCATAAATTCTAAGAAATTTCATAAGTTTCTTGAATTTTCATTAATTCTTTGAATTTAGTTAATTTCTGGAATTTCATCAATTCCGTGAAAATTCATAAATTCCTAGAATTTAATTAATTTTCTGAATTTTTTTTATTTCCTGTAATTCAATAAGTTCCTTTGAAAATTCATAAATCCTAAGAAAACTGATAAATTCTTTTTAAAAATCATAAATTCCTTGGATTTTGTAAATTCCTTGAATTTGATAAATTTCTTGCATTTCATCAATTCCGTGAAAATTCATAAATTCCAAGAATTTAATAAATTTTCTGAATGTTCTTAATTTCGTTTAATTTAATAAATTCCTTGAAGATACATAAATTCTAAGAAAATTCATAAATTGCTTAGATTTGATCAATTCCTTGAATTTTATCAATTCTCCGAATTTCATAAATTTCTTGAAAATTCATAAATTTCTTGAAAATTCATAAACTCTTAAAAAATGCACTAATTCCATAACAGTAAATCAATGCTTTGAATTTGATAAATTCCTTGAATTTCATAATTTCCTTGAGAATCCATAAATTCCTTGAAAATTTATAAATTCCAAGAATATTATTAAATTTCTTGAGTTTTATAAATTCCTTGAATTCGATAAATTTATTGAATCCTCTGAATTTTCATCAATTCTTTGAATTTCATTCACTTCTTTAATGTCATGAATTCTCTGAATTTTCATAAATTCCTTGAAGTTCATGAATTCTTTGAATTTCATGAATTCTCTCAATTTTAATAAGTTCCTTAACAATTCATGAATTACTTGAAAATTCATAAATTCCTTAAATTTGTTAAATTCCTTGAATTGGATAAATTTCTTGAATTTCGTAATAATAATTCAATGAATTCTAGATTTTAAGTGAATTCTAGACATTCAGTGAATACTAGAAATACAGTGAATTCAGTACATTTTAAAAATTCAGTGAATTAGGAATTCCATGAATTCAGTAAATTCCTTAAATTAGGTAATTTGCTTTAATTCTACGAATTATGGGGATTCTGCGAATATGGGAATTCCTTGTATGCTAGGAATTCTATGATTTCTAGGAAATCCATGAACTTTAAGAATTTTATGAATTTGATAAATTCTGCTAATTTTAGGAATTCCATGAATTTATAACTCCAGGAATTCTTTGAATTAAAGAATTCCTCAAATTCAGTGAATCCTAGTCATTTTGGGAGTTCCATGAATTGCTAGGAATTCTGCGAATTCTACAAATTCCATTAATTCTAGGAATTCTGTAAATGAACTGAATTCCGGAATAATGGGATTTGTGTGTATTCTGTGAATTCATTGAATTCTCTGCATTCTTTACATTTTCTGAATTTCTTGAATTCTCTAAAGTTTTGAAATTCCTGGGATTTTTATTCCAAATTTCTTGATCTAATTTCATACATTCTTTAACTTTTCAGCATTAGGCGAATTTCTTGAATTCTACCAATTCTCGGTATTAAGCAAATTTCTAGAATTCTGTCAATTCTCTTAATTCTTTCAATTTTCTGAATTTTGGGAATTCTTTGAATTCTTTATATTCTGAAAATTTCTTGTATTTGATAAATCCCTTGTATTTGACAAATTCCTAGAATTTGTTGAATTCCTTGAATTTGATATATTCCTCGAATTTAATAAATTCTTTGAAAATTCATAAATTCCTTGAATTCGATAAATTCCTTGAATTTCATGAATTCCTTAAAAATTGATCAATTCCGAGAAAATTTATAAATTCCTTGAATTCGATAAATTCCGTGAATTTCATCAATAATTTTTTAATTTTCATCAATTCTTTCAATTTCATCAATTCCGTAAATTCACAAATTCTAAAAAAAAATTCATAAATTCCTTGGATGTTATAAATTCCTTGAATTTGATAAATTACTTGAATTTCATCAATTCTTCGAATTTCATAAATTTCTTGAATTTCGTCAATTCAGTAAAAATTCATAAATTCCTAGAATTTAATGAATTTTCTGAATTTCGTTTAATTTAATAAGTTCCTTGCAAATTCATAAATTCTCTGAATTCTCATAAATTCCTTGAAGTCGATAAATTTTTTGAATTCGATAAATTCCTTCAATTCTTTGAATTCTCATAAATTCTTTGAATTTCATAAGTTCTTCGAATCACGTGAATTCTCGGAATTTGCAGAAATTCCTTGAAAATCCATTAATTCCTTGAAAATTCATAAATTCCTTGAAAATTCATAAATTTCAAGAAAATTATTAAATTCCTTGAATTCGATAAATTTCTTGAATCCTCTGAATTTTCATCAATTCTTTGAATTTCTTTAATGTCATGAATTCTCTGAATTTTTATTAATTCCTTGAAGTTCATGAATTCTCTGAATTTCATGAATTTTCTGGGAATTTCATGAATTCTCTGAATTTCATGAATTTTCTGTGAATTTCATGAATTCTCTGAATTTCATGAATTCTCTGAATTTTCATAAGTTCCTTAAAAATTCATAAGTTACTTAAAAATTCAGGAATTCCTTAAATTTGATAAATTCCTTATTATTTCATAATAATGATTTAGTGAATTCTAGAAATGAAGTGAATTCTAGATATTCAGTGAAGTTTAGAAATTCAGTAAATTTTAGAAATTCAGTGAATGAGAAATTCCATGAATTCTGTAAACTGCTTAAATTAGGTAATTTGCTTTTATTCTACAAATTCTGGGATTTACGTGAATTTCTTGTATGCTAGAAATTCTATGATTTCTAAGAATTAAATACATTCTAGGAATTCCAGGAATTCTTTGAAATGAGTGAATTCCTCAAAATCAGTGAATTCTAGTCATTTTGGGAGTTACATGAATTCCTAGGAATTCTATAAATTCTATTAATTCTAGGAATTCTGTAAATGAAGTGAATTCCGGAAAAATGGGATTTGTGTATATTCTAGGAATTCATTGAATTCTCTGCATTATTTGTATTTTCTGAATTTCTTGAATTCTCTCAAGGTTTGAAATTCCTGGAAATTGTATTCCTTGCATTTTCTAAGTTCCTTGAATTTGCCATATTTCTTGAATCTCCCTAATTTCATATATTCTATAACTTTGCAGCATTAGGCGAATTTCTTGAATTCTAAAAATTCTCAGAAATATGCACATTTATATAATACTGTAAATTCTCGCAATTCTTTTAATTCTCTGAATATCGGCGATTCCTTGAATTCATTATGTTCTGTAAATTTCTTGAATTCTGTGAATTTTTTTTCTTCTGTGAATTTCTTTGAATTAATTCAATTCCCTGAACCCAAGTATTTCAAGAACGTTAAGGAATTCCATGGACTTAAAAATAATTTAAAATAATAAACTGAACGACAGAGAATTAATTAATTACTAAAGCTCTCTTCTTTTTTCGGCGTATCTGTAATAAAGACGAGGAGCCAACTTAAAATAGGTCTTCTAGAATCTAGACGATCCACACCAGATGTGTCGTTTTAGACGTTCTTTTAGCATAGAGTTATCCTCATAATTATAAACATTAGACATGTGACAAAGAAAAGAAAAAAAATGACATACCGTGCTTGCAGCGCTGTGGAAACGAGGTGGTCCACCAGCATTGGGCGAGGTGACTGAAGGGATGAAAAAAGGATTTCTCTGATGTGTGATTGTCACCTGAGCACTCAAGGTGACCTCGTAGATGGCGCTTGCAATTCGATGTCGATGATAGCGAGCTATTCCAAGTACGCGGAAATTACAGACCGTGACAACCACAGCCGGGAGAGCCAAACCAAGCAAAGTATACACGAGGCCGTAAAGCGCCGCTGATGAGCCCCAGCTCTCGTTTCCAAAGTCCGGGGCGCAACATCCGAGACCGGGAATATATTTGTACGGCGGTGCTAAACCTGATATTGGTGGCAAACAAAGCAAGAGCGATCCAGTCCAAGAAGCTGCTAATCCAAATATCACTCGTCGCGGAGACACCAACGCCGCGTAATGGAGAGGGGCGGCGATCGCATAATACCTTCATCAAAATAAATTCTCTGTCAAAATTTCGACATTTTAGTCTCCCACATAAACTGGAGCCTAGCCAGCTTTCGCTTTCCCTGTTTAGAATTTAATTTGAACAGAGATCGAAAACTTTAGATTTTTAAGGAACGGGCACCCTAATGGGCTAGCGAGGGCTACGTCCAGAACAGTTCCCTTAAGAATTTTCAAAATTTGGACCTGGACCCGTGAGACATTCAGTGAACCAGCCCGGACCAATAGCCCTTAAGAATTAAAAGAATCCAAATCCGAACCCAGACATTTAAGAAATTGAATTGTCCAGCCCGAACATGAACCATTGAGAATTTAGAGGGGTTGCACCTGCAATTATTAAAGGGTCGAGGCCTGAATCTTCAAGAATTTAAATGCACCGGAACCTAAACAGTTTGAAGGTCTAAACCCAAAATAATTTAAAAGGTCCGGGTCCGAACCCGAAACTTAAAGAACCTAAATAGTGCGAGTCCGGATCTGGACCCTTTAGAATTTGAAACGTACGAGTCTGAATTCGAGACCTTGAAAATTTAAATTTTCTGAGTTCGGACATGGTGGATCCTGAGCCTTAAGAATTTAAAGGACCCAGGCTTAGCTCTTATGAATTTAAAACGTTCAGACATGCCACCCTGTGAATGTAAGCTTAAGACCTTAACCTTTAAGATTTTAAAGGGTTTGGATGCGGACCCTAGCCGGTAAGAATTTAAAAGGTCCGGTTGAGGACCCTAAATCTTAATAATTAAAAATGGCCGGGCCCAAACACGAACCCTAAAGGAAGTTAAAGAGTCCGGGTGCGTACCTGGATCCTAAAATATTAAAAAGGTCTAGATGCGGACCCGAACCTTTAAGAATTTAAAGGGTCTCCGCATTTTGACCACAATCCTTAAGAATTTTTAAGTTAAACGCCTCGGTACCTATTTGGGCCCGTAAGAATTAAATAAGTTCGGACCCGGATCCTTAAAAATATAAAGGGTGCGGGTTTAACCAAACGCATTCTAGAATTCAAAGGGTCTACGGATTTTGACCACAATCCTTAAGAATTTTGAAGGTCAACGCCTGGGTCCATATTTAGGCCCGTAATTATTAAATGGGTTCGGACCCGGACCCTTAAAAATTTAAAAGGTCCGGGTTTCGACCAACGCATTCTAAAATTCAAAGGGTCTCTGGATTTTGACCACAATCCTTAAGAATTTTGAAGGTAAACGCCTGGGTACATATTTGGGCCCGTAAGGAATAAATGGGTTCAGACTCAGACGCCTAAAAATTTAAAGGGTCCAGGTTTAACCAAACGCATTCTAGAATTTAAAGGGTCTCCGGATTTTGAGCACAATTCTTAAGAATTTTAAAGGTCAACGCCTGGGTACAACTTTGGGCTCGTAAGGATTAAATGGGTTTGAAACCGGATCCTTAAGAATATAAAGGGTCCGGGGTTAACCCGACGCGTTCTAGAATTTAAAGTCTCTGGATTTCGACCACAATCCTTCAGAATTTTGAAGGTCAACGCCTGGGTACATATTTGGGCCAGTAAGGATTAAATGGGTTCGAACCCGGACCCTTAAAAATTTAAAGGGTCCGGGTTTAACCAAACGCATTCTAGAATTAAAAGGGTCTCCAGATTTTGACCACAATTTTTAAGAATTTTAAAGGTCAACGCCTGGGTACAAATTTGGGCCCGTAAGGATTAAATGTGTTTGAAAACGGATCTTTAAGAATATAAAGAATCCGGGGTTAACCCGATGCGTTCTAGAATTTAAAGTCTCCGGATTTTGACCATAATTCTTAAGAATTTTGAAGATCAACGCCCCAGTACATATTTGGGCCCTTAAAAATTTTAAGGGTCTGGGTTTAACCCAACACATTCTAGAATTTAAAGGGTCTCCGGATTTTGACCACAATCCTTCAGAATTTTGAAGGTCTCATCATGAAAGATTCCGAACTTTGAATTTGAGTCATTCGAATTAAAAAACAAGACACTGAGGGTTAAAGGTAAGATTTTTTTTTTAAACTTACCTCTCACAGTTAAGGCCTGTTACGGTCCAGAGGGCCACAGGGTGTAGAAGAGCTAAGAGAAATCCGTGAAGAACGCACCAGGTGCCAGCAATAGGCCAAGAACCGGTGCTGAATATTAAAAGCACTAGACAAACTGCCGCCTCGACTGCACCCAAATGAATCAATAGCAAGGTATTCGCACTTTGCTGCTGATGAATCTGTGTCACGTAAGTAAAAAAGATGAAAGGGAGGAATTAATCCCAAGAGGAAAAGGGCAGGAGAGGAAAAAAGTAGGGGAAATGAGATGCGCATTAGTGCAAGTGAGAGGAAATGAGGGGAGGTAAAAAAGAAGGAGCGAGGGGAAATAAAGGGAAGTGAGGGGTAGGGAAGGGAGGGTAAGTGTGGGGAAATAAGGGGCGGGGAAGTGAGAGTAAGTGAAAAGGGAAGTAGATAAAATAAGGGGAAATTATGGCGGGTAAGGTAGGAGAAATGAGGGGATGAAGGGGAAATGAGTGGAGGGATAGTAGTGGAAGTGATAGGAAATGAGGAGAGGGGAAGTAGGAGATGTAATAAATACTGCTTGAAGATAAAATTAGGGAGGGGACGTAGGAGTGAGTGTGAGGGGAGGTTGAGGATATTCTTAGAAACAATAAGTATGGGTCGGGGAGTGAGGTGGAAGGGAGTGAGGGAAAGTAGGGCAATGTGTAGGGAGAAAGGGAGTTAAAGTGTAATAGGAAGAGGTATAAATTACTTAATTAATTTTTTTTATTTTTTTATTTTTTTCATGTATATCGCCCCCAAATTTATTTTAAAAAAAGAGTTCAAATCAAAAATTACTTTTTAAATATCAAACTCATAAAATTGTTTTATAGGGTCTCAGAAAAAAAACCCTGAGTGAAAAATTGGGGTTTGCGATATATTATTATTTATAGAAATGTTCTCTTAGAATAATGCAAGAAAGTTTCATTTTTTTCTAAAATTGTCTAATTTTTGTTCAATTTTTAATTAGAAAGAGGTAATAATTAATTTAAGTAAATAAAAATTATTGTTTAATCAATTTATTATTATTTTTAATAGAATTCTTTTTGAATAGTGCTGGAAAATTGCAGCTTTTTCTGAAATAATAACTAATGCAAATTAACAAACATAATTGTTTAAACAAATAATTTTTTTTTGTTTGTTCACAATTTTACAAATAAACAATTTTACAAACATAATTGTTTAAAAAAATTGCTATTGTTTATAACTATCTTTTATATATTAATGCGAGATATTTGTGGTTTCTTCCAAAATTGTACAATAATTCTTAGATTTTCAATTATAATAATGTAACAATTAATTAATTTTAATAAATATAATTGTTTAAACAATTTGTTATTCTTTTTAATAAAAATTTTTTTGAACATTGCTAGAAAGTTTCAGATTTTTCTGAAATTTTTAAGTTCGTTTTGGCTTTTTAGTTGCGAACAAATAATAAATAAACAAAAGATTTAATAATTTTTTAAACAAAATGTACAAAAGTGTCTTTTTTCTAATGGGAAATACGTGTTAAACTTTATGGGGCTTGCAAAACCTCTAAATATATTTCTTGTAGAAAAAAACTTTTATCTGGACATGAACAAATTTGGAGGCGATAAGCATGACAATTTCAAAAAGAAAATATCCAGTGCATTTTTGTACATGACGCTCCACGTCACATTTGGGCGGAGTACAGCGCTACGTTACATTTAGGCGGAGTACATCGCCACGTTACATTTGGGCGGTGTACAGCTCCAAATCTTATGCTTATAAGCAGGACTTGAAGCTATACAACGACCAACTCGACAGGAAGCTGTACACCGCCTAAACGACATGAACATATTTGGAAGCGATATGGACGACAATTTTGAAAAAGAAAATATCCAATGCATTTTTGTACACCTCCAATACGCAGTATCGGTGTCCCCATTCCATAACGCTCCACTTCACATTTGGGCGGAGTACAGCGCCACGCTACATTTGGGCGGTGTACAGCTCGAAATCTTATGTTTATCAACAGGAATTGAAGCTGTGCAACGACAAACTCGACAGGAAGCTGTACACCGCCCAAACGACATGAACATATTTGAAGGCGATATGGATGACAATTTCGAAAAAGAAAATATCCAATGCATTTTTGTACACCTCCAATATGCAATATCGGTGTCTCCATTCCATAACGCTCCACTTCAGATTTGGGCGGAGTACAGCGCCATGTCGTATTTGGACGGTGTACAGCTCGAAATCTTATGCTTATAAACAGGACTTGAAGCTATGCAACGACCAATTTGATGGGAAGCTGTACACCGCCTAAATGCGACGTAAATAAAAAAAAATTATTGTATATTTATGTTACCTATTGTATCAACGTCTTCTTTCCATACCGCTCCACGTCACGTTTGGGCGGTGTACAGTGCTAAGTTGCGTTTGGGCGGAGTGCAGCTCACCGTCACGTTTTTTTTTGTTGCAAAGCGCCAAACGTCCAAACGGCGACCGAACGGCACGGAAAGCTGTACACCGCCCACATGCGACTTAGCGCTGTACACCGCCCAAACGTGACATGGAGCGGTATGGAAAGGAGACCAGTGAGTGTGCCAGTTAGCCCCGTCCTAAGGTATATAGATTTAAATAAAAATGAAAAATGTTTTTTACCTGTTTTCCGAGTCCAACAACGACTAGAAGAATGTAGGCGTTAAGAAGAAGGCCCACAAGGGATACAAGTACAATTGGTACACCCAAGGCCCAAGGGCCCATTCCTCCTTCTCCCTTAGCTCGATTATTGATGGTACGAAATGATCGTAAATAGGCAAGATTTTTATTTTTTATTTTATTTTTATTTTTATTCCATATCTGTCATTTTGATTCTTGTGATCCTTTTCGGCTCCGATTCCGTTTGACTCCAACTTGATGGCAATAATGAGGAACACCAACAAGTGCTGAATAACAGATGAAAAGAAAAGATCAAAAGCTGTTGCCAACGTTGGGAATGAAATCTAGGTAAAATTGGAGTATATCGTAGCTGTCTAAATTTAGTCCCCTCGTCGGCATCTCTGATTTTATTTATTTTTAAAGCGACTCCCAGGCTAATCGATATCTCTAGTGTTTCGATTAGCTGATTGATTGAGTACCGCCAAACGGGGTAATTTCGACACTTGCGGGGTAATTTCGAGAGTTTTTAGAATGATCGTTTAAATTACCAGTTAAGGATTAAACTGATTTAAGATTTCAGATAAGACCAATTTAAGGTTGATTAATTGAGTACCGCCAAACGGGGTAATTTCGACTCATGCGGGGTAATTTCGGAAGTTTTTTAAATTGATAGTTTAAATGACCAGTTAAGGATTAAACTGATTTAAGATTCCAGATAAGACCAATTTAAGGTTGATTAATTGATTACCGCCAAACGGGGTAATTTCGACACATGCGGGGTAATTTCGGAAGTTTTTAAATTGATAGTGTAAATGACCAGTTAAGGATTAAACTGATTTAAGATTCCAGATAAGGCCAATTTAATATTGATTGATTGAGTACCGTCAAACGGGGTAATTTTGAAACATGCGGGGTAATTTCGGAATTTTTTTATTTGATTGTTCAAATGACCAGTTAAGGATTAAACTAATTTAAGATTCCAGATAAGACCAATTTAAGATTGATTGAGTACCGCCAAACGGGGTAATTTCGAACATGCGGGGTAATTTCGGAAGTTTTTAAGTTGATAGTTTAAAAGACCAGTTAAGGATTAAACTGATTTAAGATTCCAGATAAGGACAATTTAAGATTGATTGATTGAGTACCGCCAAACGGGGTAATTTCGACACATGCGGGGTAATTTCGGAAGTTTTTTATTTGATAGTTTAAATGACCAGTTAAGGATTAAACTGATTTAAGATTCCAGATAAGGCCAATTTAAGATTGATTGATTGAGTACCGCCAAACGGGGTAATTTCGATAATGCGGGGTAATTTCGGAAGTTTTTTAAATTGATAGTTTAAATGACCAGTTAAGGATTAAACTAATTTAAGATTCCAGATAAGACCAATTGAAGGTTGATTAATTGAGTACCGCCAAACGGGGTAATTTCGACACATGCGGGGTAATTTCGGAAGTTTTTAAATTGATAGTTTAAATGACCAGTTAAGGATTAAACTGATTTAAGATTCAAGATAAGACCAATTTAAGATTGATTGATTGAGTACCGCTAAACGGGGTAATTTCGAACATGCGGGGTAATTTCGGAAGTTTTTAAATTGATAGTTTAAATAACCAGTTAAGGATTAAAATGATTTCAGATTCTTGGAACAGTTTTTTATTTGGTAATTTATCCTATCAATTTAGAGGAATTAGGAGTGTCCCAATTTACCCCACATGTCCGGAATTACCCCGTTTGGCGGCACTGCGTTAATATTACTTGAGGGATGGTCTATAAACTTCGTTACCAGTTTGAGGGGGGGGTGGGTCACACTAAAAACTACGGTCGATAACAGGGGTTGAGGGGGGGGGGCAGTTAAAATAACGCTACTAACTTATTTCCTGATGACAAATTTTAAAGAATTATTCCTTTTTCTCTGTTTTTAAGAAAATAATTTTTTTTGCGTGAAATATTTTTTTTTCGGTCTTTGTTGAAAAATATTTAAGACGTATTTTTTTATTTCAATATGATATGTAAAATTTCCGAGAAATAAATTGGTGAAAATTATTGTGGTGAAAAAAGTTATAGTCTTAACTTTTTTATAAATGAAAAAGTATTTATCAACAAAAATTCAAACATATACAAAATAGCTTCATTGAATTTTTATAAATAAATTAGGCATTTTTATAAACAAATAGAGATTTCTAAAAAAGGGACCTAATTTTTTTACTTTTTTATGGATTAATATTCCTAATACATTATTTTTCAACGAAGAACGAAAAAAAAAATATTTTACGCAAAAAAAAGAGGGGTAAATCTCCCGTGGAATTACCCATAAACTTTCTCCTTTTTTCGGGCTTTCGCTTAAACGCGAACTAAATTAATATAAATAAAGAAGAAAAATTATCTACTTTGGTTGAAAATTGAAATTTTATATTTTTAGTTCACAATTCATCTCGTTTGTTAAAAATTCTAGTATTTATCATTTATATTATTGTATTTTTATTTATTATTTATTATATATTCAAACTTTACTTTGCAAATACTTTGCAAATTTTCAAAAATTATTAATCATTCGAAAAATTTCCAGAAGCAAATTTAGAGTTTGGCGATATTTTAATAAATAGGCTCAAGTTTTATTTACGGAATAAACTACGAATGTCTTACCGATGATTAATTACTATGATACTCTACAAATTAACAAAAAATTTTTATTATTTAAACCATTTTTATTTTAAAAATTCACAGTTTCGCGATGTTTTAATGAATAGACTCAATTCTTGTTTACGGAATCAACTAGGGATGTCTTACCGATGATTAATTACTATGATACTTTGCAAATTGACAAAAAATTTTCATTATTCAAACAATTTTTATTTAAAAAATTCACAGTTTGGCGATGTTTTAAAGAATAGACTCAATTCTTGTTTACGGAATCAACTAGGGATGTCTTACCGATGATTAATTATTATGATACTCTACAAATTAACAAAAATTTTTCATTATTTAAACAATTTTTATTTTAAAAATTCACAGTTTGGCGATGTTTTAATAAATAGACTCAATTCTTGTTTACGGAATCAACTAGGGATGTCTTACCGATGATTAATTACTATGATACTTTGCAAATTAACAAAAATTTTTCATTATTCAAACAATTTTTATTTTAAAAATTCACAGTTTGGCGATGTTTTAATAAATAGACTCAATTCTTGTTTACGGAATCAACTAGGGATGTCTTACCGATGATTAATTACTATGATACTTTGCAAATTAACAAAAATTTTTCATTATTCAAACAATTTTTATTTTAAAAATTCACAGTTT
>JAAAKG020136646.1:0-13134 GCA_010014905.2 Druon quercuslanigerum
GTAATATGTATCGCCTGTTCCATATAGGGCTATTTAGCCCTTGGAACTTTTTCTTAATAAATACAAAATACAAATACTTAAATTTATCCCCCCCCCCCCCGGTCACAGCTTTCCTGTGCAGCGATAAAATCTTCCTCTCTATAAGCTTCTGGCTATTACGAGTGCTCAAATCTTCTCCTGCAAAAACGTTTATTACGATTCCTAATACAATCTGTATTTTAATTTTAATAAGCAACTTGGAGACACCCGAAGTATTTAAATTTTGAGGAGGTCTGATTTCTCTAATGGAAAGATGAAACGCTAACTGAAAATATAAGAACTTTCCAATTATCGTTTAGTAATACAAACTTTAAATCTCGCCCAACAGGGTCTAACTTCTCAGATCCATGATGCGGAAACAACAAATGATTAACGGCAAATAATTCTATTGGAGGTCAAACAGCAGAAACAAGTCGATATGCGATTCGGAATCGAGTTTCATGTTGGCATTTGAATGTCAAGAGGAAAAATTTGAATTGAAATTTCTTAATCTATTACAAAAATATTTTTTATTAAAGCGATGTCATTTTTTATATGAGAAAGAATCATTACAAGCCGAGAAATTAGTATTTATAAGTAGGGTAACTATGACCCAGAATATTTTTAATACAATCAATATTTATTTTAATTTTAAAAAAACCTGTAGGTTATTCCATGACGACTCTAGGCATACAAAACAATTCATACTTTCATCAATACTTTAAGATAAAATAGCCGCTAAAAGTTGAAATAAATTTTAAAATGTTGAGAATGCTCTCTTTGAATTTACGTCTAATTGGAACATTTCGTTGGGATAGTTTCGACATATACTTGATATCTATTGTACAAATAAATACTTAAATTTCTCAATCTACTAAAAAATAGTGTTTATTATAGGGATATTATTTTTAATTTTTAAATACTTGTTACAATTAGTCTTCAAAAGTAGAATAAATTTTACCAAGGATATTTTTAATATCATCGGTTATTATAACAATTTGACATATATCCCTTTTACCTTAGTTATTAACGCATCCAGGCATACTACGTTTGTAATAATTGTAAACAAAACGGAAAACACAATATTTCTCTGACAGAGCTACAGAGTTATAGTAATTGTTCAAAATCCTATGTGAGGTATATAAATGTATCACTATTAGAACGATGTCAGAAAGCTAATACAGCGAAACTTTAAAAATAGCCTCTGTAGCAATACAGGTCCGCTCTAGTAGCAGTATACGTGTCTCTATAGTATGTCCGAGAAGTTGGCAAAACCATTTAGTTTTTTTAAAAAAAACGCCAGAAACGCCATTTTGCTTTTTTGACAAATTAAAATTTGTTCTGAACTGTGCTAGGCCTGTGGTCCATCGTGCCGCAAAATTAAAAAAAAATTAAAATTGGAGCCACAATAAAAAAAAATTCCGGGCCAGAAACTCCATTTTCTTTAAAAAAAATTGTGCTGAATTGTGTTAGGTTCGTCCTCAACGAACCTAATGGGTTGAGGTGGAGTGGGTTGTACTTGGCGTGTATAACCATTTTTTCCCTATACGCGTTTGACTCAGGGCAATGTTTTTTGATGAAAATATATTATTCTGTTTCAAATTAATTTTTTGAACCCAAACTTTTTTCAAAATTCGAATTTCAAAAATATATAAGTTGTGCGTGCAAAACAGTTTTTGTGCTACCAACTTTTTAGTCACGCGTATATCTTTTGATGAAATGATAAATTTCTTTTTCATCAGAATGATACTTTAAATCATAAATTCTTGAAATTGCCAATTTCGAAAATCTGAAATTTGTGCTTGCTTGCTCAAAAAGTTCAAAACAATTGTCCTCTGGCTTTCATTTTGAACAAGTAAGGGAAGAAAAAATATTAAATTAATGAAAGAGGGATCATTTTAAAGGTGCAAATGTTGTATGTTAATGAGCTGAAAAGTAATATTCCAAAAAATGGTTTGTAGCTTACAGGTCTGAAAATCTAATAAAAATAAAAGAAATTTAACAACTTTTAAAGACAGTGAACTTTGGCGCATAATTTTTGATTGAAAAAGTAATAGGAAAAATCTGAAAAAGTCATGGTGGTACTTTAAACATTTCTGAACAGATTGACGTTTAAAATTTTCAAAATATAAATAACACAGGTTTACAAAAATAGAAAAGTTGTTTGGATTCTGGGTCAGACCATATGTTTCTTATGTATTTTTTACGTTGAACTCGTATCTATTTTTACTTTTGCTCTATCACGTCAGGATTTTTACCAAAACCCAAAAATATGTAGAAAAAAACTATTATTTTTTAAGAATTACGACAAACATAGGGCAATAATTCAGGCTCACAAAAAATGAGTATACAATACCACACAATGCATTTAGAAAGTTTAGCCACCTACCTGTTAACCAACCAAGTCTACCTCACCACCTACCCTAACCTTCTAACCTGCTAACAGCACCCCTAACAAACCACAAGCATGCTCACCCACATAACCCAGGGCACAGCGAGTTTATTCGCTATTTTTCTATGAAACAATTCAGTTTAATACAGTTAACACCCACCAGTAGCCTTCTAACCCCCTAACAGCACCCCTAACAAACCACAAGCCGGCTAACCCACAACCCAGGGAACTGCGATTTTAATCGCTAGTACTCCATGATACAATTACATTTAATACTACTCGAAGACGAACACACCTACCCCCTAACCAAGAAATCTCAAGCCCCTTGACTTTCATGATAGGGGTACTAGATAAACGGGAGTCTCCTTATCTCTTATGATTAACCCACTCAACCATGTTTTTTACTATTAGCGTTACCGAGGAACAACGGAGTTGACGTAGTAAAAATCTGTTCCCTTTGGGGTTCTGGATTACCGTGAGTCCCCTTGCCTCTCACGATCGGGGTGCTGGATTAACGTGAGTTCCCTCGCCTTTCACGACGTCTAACTCTATATCTATTTTTTCTCTTCGAAAGATCGTCTCATAGATTTTCTCTTATGAGTTGATTTGGTATTCCTCTTAGGGGCCCAACAGTAATCTGACAGCATATTTTTGCCTTAAAAGATTTTTACCATAATTGTAGGACAGCAAAGTAGTTTCACTAAGTATGCTTGTTTCCGTTGCGAATGGGATAGTCGCGATCGTGAACACCATTACATAAAAAAACTGGCCAGTAAGAAAAGAGTTAAACCATAGAGATACAAACATTATTTCAAAACAATTAGTTGATTCATCTAAAATATTATTACCATCATTACATATAAAGCTAGGTTTAATAAAACAGTTTGTAAAATCTATAAGAGCTGAAAATAGTAATGCATTTATCTACTTGCGAACGCCAGAAGCCAAAATTAAGGAAGGTATGTTTGATGGTCCACAGACACGAAAATTGTTAAAAGATCAAATTTTTTAAAAAAGAAAGACAGATTTAGAAAGGAAAGCTTGGAGAAGTTTCAGAGGAGTAGTCACTAAGTTTTTAGGAAATAATAAGGATTCTCAGTATGAAAAAATTGTCAAAAATATGCCTCATAACTTCAAAAATTTGGGATGTTTAATGAGCATGAAAGTTCATTTCTTGCATTCTCATTTAGATAGATTCCAGGAAAACCTTGGAGCTGTCAGCAAAGAGCAAGGAAAATGCGCTCATCAAGATTTTAAAGAAATTAAAGGCGTTACCAAGACTTTTGGGACAAAAATTTGATGTCGGAATACTGTTGGACCCTTAAGAGGGATCATCAACTCATGAGAGATAATCGATGCGACGATCTTTTGAAGAGAAAAAATAGATATAGAGTTAGACGTCGTAAGAGGCGAGGGGATTCACGTTTAACCAGCACCCCGATCGTAAGAGGCAAGGGGACTCACCTTAATCCAGCACCCCGATCGTGAGAGGCAAGAGGACTCACGGTAATCCAGCACTTCAAAGGGCAACTTTAAACAGCTTTTTACTACGTCTACGCCGTTGTTCCTCGGTAACGCTAATAGTAAAAACATTGTTGAGTAGGTTAATCGTAAGATGTAAAGGGACTCCCGTTTATCTAGTATCCCTATCATGAAAGTCAAGGGGCTTGGGATTTGTTGGTTAGGGGGTAGGTGTCTTAGCCTTCAAGCAGTATTAAATTTAATTGTATCATGGAACACTAGCGATTAAAATCGCAGTTCCCTGGATTGTGTGTTAGCCGGCTTGTTGTTTGTAAGGGGAGCTGTTAGGGGGTTGGAGGGCTAGTGGTGGGTGTTGAGGTGATCTTGGTTCATCAGAGGGTTGGAACTTCTAACTGTATTAAATTGGATTGTTCCATAGAAAACTAGCAAATAAACTCGCTGTGCCCTGGATTATGTGGGTGAGCATGCTTGTGGTTTGTTAGGGGTGCTGTTAGCGGGTTAAAAGGTTAGGTTAGGTGGCGAGGTGGACTTGGTTGGTTAACAGGTAGGTGGCTAAACTTTCTGAATGCATAGTGTGGTATTGTATACTCATTTTTTGTGAGCCTGAATTATTGTCCTATGCTTGTCGTATTACTTAGAAAATAATCGTTTTTTCTACATATTTTTGGGTTTTGGTAAAAATCCTGGCGTGATAGAGCCAAACCTAAAATAGATTCGAATTTATTGTAAAAAAATACATAAGAAATATATGGTCTGACCCAAGATCCAGACAACTTTTCTTTTTTTGTAAACCTGTGTAATTGATCGTTTTTTGTAAATAAATGTACAACTAAATAATCTTTAGCTCTAATCAAGATAATAAAGTGATTTAAATTGGACGTAGTTAGTTAAACTATCTGTAATAATTTACAATTTTAAAGAAGTATGTGCTTCTTGTTGTTTTCGTGAAAATTGCTATACGTGAAGTCAGTTCTTTATATCGCAAAGAAAGTGCCAGAAACCAGCGTGATGTCGTTTTTTTCAAGGGATCATCCTCGGTTTTCCTGAGCAAGACCTACCCAATTTTTGACACTAAGTCTCACTTTGGCCTTCGAATTTATGCCCTGTATTGAGGAATACCGAGTACTTCTTTCAAATTGTAAATTATTACAGACAGAGCAACTAACTACGTCCAATTTAAACCACTTCATTATCTGAATTAGAATTTAAGAGAGTTTAGTTGCACATCTATTTAAAAAAAACGATCAATTATTTATATATTGCAAATTTTTCAACGGCAATCTGTTCAGAAATGTTTAAAGTACCACCATGAATTTTTCAGACTATTTCTATTATTTTTTCAATAAAAAATGATGCGCTAAAGTTCACTATCTTTAAGAGCTGTTAAATTTCCTTTATTTTTATAAGATTTTCAGATCTATAAGCTACAAACAATTTTTTGGAATATTACTTTTCGGCTCATTAACATACAACATTTGCACCTTTAAAATGATCCCTCTTTCATTAATGTAATATTTTTTCTTTCACTACTATTTCAACGTCAAAGCCATAGGACTCGAATTTTCTCGCCGACAGTAGTTTCTTTTTCATTAGAATAGTTCTTGAAATAAAAAATTGCGAATATCTAAAATCTGAAAGTTGTGCTGGATTATGCTAGACGTGCAGAACAATTATTGACCCACACACATTTTAGTCAGGTGTATACTTTTTGATGAAATACTAGTTTCCTTTCATCAGAATAAATTTTGAAATCAAAACATTTAAAAATTGCGAATTTCGAAAATCTGAAAGTTGTTTTGGGTAGTTCTGGGCGTGCAAAACAATTATTGTCCTACACACTTTTTAGTCAGGTGTATATGTTTTGATGAAATACTAGTTTCTTATTCACTTGAATAATTTTTTATGTAAAAAAATTTTGACATTGCAAATTTCAAAAATCTAAAATTTGTGATGGAAAATTCGTATATAACGAATCGAGGAAAAACAGTTTTTAAATAATATTTCAATATTTAGGAAGCTACAAAGTTTGTGTAATTTTTTTTTATTACAGTCCGATTTTGAAGGGAAAAAGTTTTCACCTTTACACATATAGTTCCCCATTGTTATAGAAAAATACATTAATTAACTCTATTTCTCTTATACACAAGAAACTGAGTTTAAGCCTTTCAGTAAAAAAATTTAATTGAATAAATACGTCGCTTAAAATAGTTTTATTGTACGTTGACTGCAGTGTTTTCTGAAGGAAGGGTACACAGGTCACCGTGGAGGAAAAAACGATCGACATTTGTTATATTTGGTAATTAAACCCGGGTTTTTCTAAATGTCTACCTATTATTTATACTCTAGTTGCTTTTATAGTAGGTCTGCAGCTTTATAGTTTTCTCGTCCGGTATAATAGTAAAGGTGTGGACGCATCTTTCTAGTACTCCGTCCTCTATCCAAACCTTCATTCCTAAGTCAACATTCTAATTATAAGGGGAGTATCCATTTGATCGCGGCCTACCTGCTCGTCGTACTCTCTCCACTCGACTACTCCTCACGTCCCTGACTGAGCTACAGTGATGTGTCGAGCCTTGCCAGCGGGGTCCCCTTTGTCTAATGAGGCATAAAATACCAAACGTAAAAATGTTATAGTTTAGCAATCAGAATATTAAAAATATTTTAATGGGAATCTATGTTTTTTGCGATTCTAACGATATATAACTTGCATTCATGATAATAAAATTAGAATAAGTTATTGCAGATTTTAGTTTATGTTTTGACCCTGTCTAGCTAGGATTATGGAATTTTCCGTAGAATAGTTGAAAATGCATCCGTTTATTTGGTAGAAAGTACGTCTGTTGACAAATCAACAGAATACATAAATTTTCACCCAATTGCCTAGAAGAATATTATACTTGAAAAGATATAAATACTTCGGTAATGTCATGAGTAATCAGACGCTTGGAAGACGCTTCCTAATTTTTACGTGTGTTATCGCTAAACCAGTTCCTTGTTGAATATCGTGTGTGCATCTTTGTGTTTGGCTTGGACTGGCAATCACCTGGGAATAGAGGCAATTCGGGTTTTTTTGACAATGAAAAGCATTTCGCGTTCTTTTTTCTGGTTAGTCG
The DNA here is from genome assembly GCA_010014905.2 of Druon quercuslanigerum. NCBI lineage: Eukaryota > Metazoa > Arthropoda > Insecta > Hymenoptera > Cynipidae > Druon > Druon quercuslanigerum. The sequence goes on from JAAAKG020136646.1 coordinate 7,006, forward strand.
AAACATAACCTCCAACCGGTGAGCGTCAAGTATCCCATCGGTCGGCTAGCCTTACCACCATGTTCGGGGCGAGCTCTCAGACGTCATCGTTAGATGGCAGCACTAGCCTCGATCTTAATTTAACTCCCCCCCCCCCCCAGTCCAAATGCTATTCGTGCGAATTGCAGCTCCCGAGAGATACTTAGGCGGACAATTGCCCTGTCTGTGATGATCCATATCATCCATCGTGCTTTAAACGGGTCAAGAAGAACGAATCGACTGACGGGCTTGCGAAATGCTGAATAATTCGATTCCGACGCTCATAGCCAACAAGTTCGCAACGCAGCTTCGAGAAACTACAGCCTGTATTGATGTTGCGATGCATGCAAAAACTGAAGTTCAAGAGCGTATTGCAATCCTCGAGGAAAATGCTGTTTCTTCAACCCACAACCGGACCTTCGCCACACGAAGGTGGAAATGTGCACGAAATATAATTATGTATGGTTTTCCCGAGGCAGGTAACAATGAAGCTGATTTAAACTCTCTAAATAAAGTCCTCGAAAAAGTCTCAGATTTTCCTTGCTGTCTCTCTATATCGAGGGTTGGCGATGCATCAACGGGACCACGTCCGCTTTGCACTATATTTAACTCTGAAAAGGAAGCTCTGCATGTCTTGAAGAATAAACATAAACTATCGAGTTTCAAAATTCAGATTAATAGTCATCGCACGTTTGCACAACGGAGATATCTGCACGATCTGAAGGATGAATTTAGTGGACGTGTTGAAGGAGGAGAAAATGATATCACAATTAGGTACGTTGATGGTGTTCCCTGCATAGTCACCAAGAAACAAAAAAAAACGTCAGGTAAACGACTCAACGCACACGTCTCTTTAGTCTACCACGTACCTGTCATCTTTCCGCATTTATACCAAAATAAACGAGGTCTTCACACAAAACTCCCTACTCTACAAGAATCATTTGCTGTTCTCTCCAACTCTGAAGACCTTTTTATATTAACGGAAACCTGGATTTCCAACAAATTTCACGATGCTTAAGTTGGATTATGATCGTTCCTCAGCAACTAGCTCGTCAGAGAGAGGGGGAGGTTTTCTTATGAAGATGTTGCCGATACCATTTTATACATCCAAACTCGCTTTCCTGAGGCTCAAATGTTTCTGTCTAGCGACTTTAATCTTCCAAAGGTCATCTGGGAGAATTACTTGTACGGAGAATCTTGTACGACTGACCACTGTGGACCTTCATCCAAACTTTTTGCTGCGTATTTTGCGAATATTTTTGGTTTTTTGAATTTGTTTCATTTAAATAGAGTTTTTCATTTTCAAAATAATTTATTGGACTTTATTCTTTGTTCTCGCGATTACTTAAAAGTAGTAAAAGCAGAGGATACCTTATTAGATTGCGACACGTATCACTCTCCTCTCTCATGTCTCATTCCTTTAATAATCTCACAGTACACCAATGAAACACTTACTTCAGCGTATAATTTTAAATTAGCAGATTATCAGAAGATTATTTCTGAACTTAATACAATTGATTGGAAACAGACTTTTCGTGGTCTAAATATTACTGAGGCTGTGTTTTTATAGTATATTGTATGATACGTGCGATAGAAACGTTCCTCAATCCAAACCTTATAATAAGAATTATCGACCCTCGTGCGACGCTCAATTAAAGCATCTCATCTTCCAAAAGAAAATTGCCCATCGGGAATTCAAACGCACTAGAAGTTCACGAGCTTATCATAGGTTTTCGTAACTTCGCGCTAAGTGTAGAGCTCTCTCTCTCTCTCTCTCTCTCTCTCTCTCTCTCTCATGAATTTTATATAAATTACCATAACACAGTAGAAAATTCACTAGCTCTAAATGTTAAGAACTTCTGGAACTACCTGAAACGCTTTATAACGACGATGAGGCAGCATCAACTAAGCAAGAAATTGCTGATATTTTTGCGGAAATTTTCAAGTCTGTCTATCAATTACCGGACAGTCTACGTATGGATAATACCACTGATAATCTGATTTAAGAATAAGTTAATTTCCATAGCTTCCATAGTTTGAAAAATAAGTAAAATAATTGCAATTTTTAACAATGGTGTCAAGTCAAATGTATCAAACTATAGGCCTATTTCAATATGGAATTCTATACCTAAAGTCCTGAAGAAAATTCTTAATAAATATCTATCATTTACATTTAAAAGTTTCATTGCTGAACGACAGCATGAATTTGTTCCTGGTAAATCAGTTATTACAAATTTGTCTATCTTTCATCATTATTTCTCTGAGACCGTGGATGCAAATCACCAAGTTGATGTGGTCTATACTGATTTTTCCAAGGCCTTTGATATAGTTAATCATGAGTTGCTTATACAAAAATTAAAATATTATGGCCTCTCTAGCTCGATTCTTAATTGGATAGTAAGCGCTACTTAAATGATAGGAGCCTATGTGTATCAGTAAAAGGGGCGACATCTAAAGCATTCAAAGTTTCATCCGGTGAACCTCAAGGGTCCCATCTTGGCCCATTACTATTTAATATTTATATTATTAAATTATGTCGGAAGCTCAAATTCTGCAAAGCTTTATTTTTTGCAGACGAAGCGAAGTTCTTCTCAAAGATCACCAACCTTGATGACGCTATTAAATTTCAACAAGAATTAAATGAGGTCGCCCAATGGTCTTTTAAGAACTTTCAACCTTTAAATATTGACAGATGTCAAATGATTACATTTTCTCGTAAAAGCACGACACTTAACTACGATTATGAAATTTATGGACAGCCCTTGAAAAAAGTTCACGAGTTTGTTGATTTGGCACTAACATTCGCATCGTCACTCGATTTTTCTAAACACTTACGTAATTTCACCAATAAAGCGTATCAAATCTTAGGTTTTATTAACAGGAATTCTACTCATTTTACTAATCCAAACACATATAGATATCTATATATTTCTTTGGTATGGTCTATTCTTGAATTCTGCTGTGTTATTTGGTTACCTTCTACTTATTCTAGCTCCTATAATCTTGAAAAAGTATAACGCAGATTTCTTAGGCAATAGGTTGTACGGGCTGGGACACCTATTGATAAATTTATTTATTTATTTATTTATTTATCATTTGAAATATTATCTAACATTCCCTCTCTTGCTCTGCGATGGACCTACTTAGATCTGTCCTTTCTTTTTAGAATTTTGAATGGCACTATTGAAAGCTCTCAAATAAAAGAGCGTATCACTCTATATGTTCCGGATAGGTCAATGAGAGGCAGGTCAAATCAATCATTTGCAATTAGTCACAGCCGAGCTAAAGTTGATAGCAGTGGTGTTGTTAATAGAATTCGCTCTGCAGGTAATGAGTATGTGGACAGGCTTGCATTTTTTGGAGTCTCTCCTGCGTAATTTTATTCTTCTTTGCGGCGTTTACTTTGTTTCGAATAGTTTACTGTCACGCAATACAGATAGATTTTCTTATTTCTTTTTTTTACATTAGTTTGTTTTATAATTGCCTCGACTTCTTTATTTGTTTTTTGTCTTTAATGAGACTAATATTCCTTCTAAATTCCAAATTTTGTTATCTTGCGTCTTTATTGATTCTTCGCATATGATGTTATTATTTTCAGTTATCGAGTTAAATAAATAAATAAATATATTTTTAACCAAAAATGGAACAGTGGAATGTTCAGATTAAAAAATTAGTTTTAAACATAGTAATTCATTTTTAAGCCAAAATAAATGGAATACTAGAATTTTTAGATTAAAAATTTAGTTGTCCACAAAACAATTTATTTTTAACAAAGTAGTTTGACTATTAAGTCTTATATTCATTAATTGTTTAATTTCCCTTTATAGTTTAACATTAATTATTCAACTAGGCATTGCTTTAAATGATTTCATCGACTATACAATGTTATTATAATAAATAGAACATAATAAATTATACCTAAATATTTTAATTTATTATTATTATGTTTTTAAAGATTAGGTGTATTTTATTATTTTAATGTGATACTCGAAAATCTCGAGATATGATTTCTCAACATTTGGTAATCGGAAAAAATCATTTGTTTTGAATCGCTCACTTTACAAAAGTTTTGAATAGAAAAAATTAATCTTGTACTGAAAATACGCATTCACACGCAAGCTTTGCAAAATAGTATCACATACCTCCTGTTTTTTGTTTTTCATAGCAATATAGTGCATTTTTATAAACAATTTTTTTATTTTAAACTTGGAACATTTATTTCCTCGTTTTTTTTTCATCGTAAGATTTTTGTACAAAATTCTCGAATATGCAGGTAAAATTTGAGAATGGAGAAATAAAAAATCCAGGTGTTACTTGGAGTTTAAGATCCAAGTGTAAATTTTTAGTGTTAGCTCGCTCGCTGCAACGTGCGCGACGGATTAAAAAAATTCTTAATACTTGGTGTTTTCATTTCTCCATTCTCAACTTCCTGCATATTCGAGAATCTTGAACAAAAATTTGTAGGCAAAAAAAGAGAAAACAATGTTCCAAGTTTACAATAAATAAAATTGTTTATAAAACTGCACTATATTCTTATGAAAAAAGCATCATGATTTAACATTTCTTTTGCAGTGAGCGATTGAAAAAAATCATTTTTCCGATTTCCCAAATTTTGAAAAATCATATCTAAAGATTTTCGAGTATCACATTGAAATAAAAAGATGCGTGTCGATTATTTTCGAACACAAAACGCGAAAAGAAATGTTTTGTAGAAAAACAAATTGATTGTAAATCTCCGATGTTATGATTCACTTATATATAACGCAAGATATAGAATAAAAATTATTAATATCTATGCGATAAATACATAATATTAAATGGAAATGCGAATTAAATTTTGAAATTGTGTTATTACTAATTTTTGAATCTGAACATTCCACTAATTCATTTAACTTGGTTTAAAAGGAAATTATTTTGTTAGAAACTAAATTTTTAATCTGAAGATTCCACTATTTTATTTTTGGTTGAAAATATATCTTTTCAAGTTCTACGGAAAATTCCATAATGCTAGCTAGCTAGGGCCAAAACAAACTAAAATCTGCCATAACTTATTCTAATTTTAATATTTTGATGCGAGTTCTATATCGTTGAAATCGCAAAAAGTATAGATTCTGAATATAATATTTTTTTAATTTTCTGATTGCAAAACTATAACCTATTTATGTTTAGCATTTTATGCTTCATTGGAACAAAGGGGCTCCCGCTGGCAAGGCTCGACACAGCACTCTCGCTCAGTCAGGGACGTAAGGAGAAATCAAATTCAGAGGGCTTTAACAATATAAAGGGATATCTTTGTTGGTTGTCTCATGCAATATTTTACTCTGGGAAAACCCAAAACTGTTAAAGGTCTGTAAATAAGTAGCGTAAAATTCACAATGCCCATCAAAATTTAAAAACAATTTTTTAAAAATGTTCTTCTGTTCTAAAAATCATGCTAATACAAAGAAAACTTTTTGACGAAAAATTTTGAAAGAAGAACTATGTTCGAGTTTGTAAGAGGAATTTTTTAGTTTAGAATTAAACAGCAAGCAAACAAAGTTTCCTTATTTATTTAGAAAATTCCTAACACGAGCTACAGATTCGACCTGGAGAGCAGCTACAGATTTGATAACTTATTATTACTCTGCCATTCTACTCATTGTCATTGACCGTAGTTTGGGACCAAGCAAAGACGGTTCAAAATGAGAGGCCCGACCGAGGGTCAAATTTTTTTGCAGCCGCCCAACTGCAGTCCCTTTAGCCAGTGTTTAACTAAATTTGTCAATTTTCGTAAGCGTTTCTTAATCTTTTCTCAATTAAATGAAAAGTTTATTCACTTTTTTGTTCTAGAAATCTTTTCTCAGTAGTATCAAAAACGTCTCTTTAAAATATCAAGTTACACAACCCGGTAACAAGCGTTGCATTCAGAATAATTAATATTTTCAGATTTCAGCGTAAAAATGAAGATTATTCTCTTTTTTTGAATGCGCGATTTTTCCATCTGTCAAATTTAGTATAGTTTCTTATTTCCCAAAAGAGATGTGTTTCCAATATTTTTAATTCCTTTTAATTGTATCGATAGGCACACCTCAAAGAGATGTTTTCTATTCCGCAAAAGTGGTCATATTTTGA
>JAAAKG020136647.1:0-13134 GCA_010014905.2 Druon quercuslanigerum
TGGACATTTGACAAAAACCAGGGGGGTCAAATTTTGCATAAATCTAATACCTTCTCTGATGAGAATGTAAAAATTATTGAAAGAAAAAGCAGTTTATTTCTTTAAGGGCTATTTTTATATCTTCTCAAGATTCTAGTGAGCAAATCGGCTTTCTCTAAAAACCTAAATAACACGAGATTTTTTAAATTAAAAGTACTAGGGTCGCAAATCATTTTATGTCGAAAATAATATCACTGTTTTTTTAAGCCAAAGCAGAATCTATTTTTTTGTATTGCTTTGATTATCTATTATTATAAATACTACACAAGTTATTGCTCAATTATCTTAGTTGTAAGAATGCTTTGTATGGATATGGAATAATTACGAAATGCTAAAACGTGTTTAAAAAGTTTTCATATAAGATTTAAAAAGCCAGTGATATTTTGTTTTGTCTATCAAAGGTTGAAAAGAAAACCACTTTAAAAAAAAAGGAAAGCTTGATTTGATGTAGCCTGTCAGATTTCTAATTGTGTATCCCAATGTTTTTTTCTCCTGTTTATGCACTTTAATAATAAAAAATAAAGAAACTGCAACTTGCTGACTCCTTGAAAAATCGAAATTTTTCTTTTCTTATCTAATTTTTGGTTAAGAAAGCAACGGTGAGAGTTTTGTGGAAAAATCTTAAAGTATTTTTGCAGACGAGAAATCTTTATTCTTATTATTTATTAAATAGATATCTAAAAACCTTGGAACTGGCAAAATACTTTAAGAAATATTTTGCCGTAGGTTTGATTATTAGAAAATCTAGATTAGTTTTCTTGAATCTTTGAGAGCTGTTAAAACAACTCTATAATATAGCCTAATGGTATCAAAATATTTTAGGAATTTCAAAGGTTATAAAAACATATCTTAAGATTTGAAAAAATATGAAAATTTTCTACGGAATCGATCTGAAACTATAATTATTTATAACATGCATAAAAATGTTTACAAAAAATTATTACGGTTTAAACATCGAGGCTATAAATTTTAATATTGGTAGAACTTTTTTGATTTTTCCTCTTCTTCCTCTTCTCCTTTCGGGTTATGGCCCTTATTCTGGCCGTTCGTCCAACGTTTTCTTATGAATCCCTATGAAGCTCTTCGGTCTTCATAGAGTGTTCGGAGTGCCTTCCTCTAACTGCTTTTTGTCCGCCCCGGGTATTTGTTTTCCCCGGTACTACGCATATTTGAGAGGCGTTTGTTTATTTGCAACCTGGGGAGGCGCATAATGGAGGACCAGCAACCCCACACGGAAATATTTTTAGGTTGAAAACTGATTAAAGTGTTTGATAAAATTTTAATAACAAATTGTAGCGCTAGTTTAGCAGCAGTTTATCGACAAACTTCTCACAGAATTACATTTGAATCATTTATAATATACATGTAGAAGATTATTCAGAGGAAAAGACGATTATTTTTGCCGTTCTGCTCAAATAAGTTAAATTTGTCTATTTAAAATACAACTATATTATAACTTAATAATTAATATTTATGAAAAACACATTAAACTAACAACAGAAATTGTCCGTGCGACAAGCGCGTGTAGTCTTGCAAATCACTGTTGTTTTTCAGGCCTTATTACACGTTTGTAAAAGCGAGATATAATAGAAATATTTTAAATTTTTCAAAGAGAATATAGAACAGAAAAAGTGTTTACAAAAAGGCCGGGATTAAAGCTTATGGAATGGCTTAGATAAATAAAACTTGCTTGAAAAAAATATGATGGTGTGATCGGAATTCCATACCTTTTGGTACCCTTACGTTTTCGAGGTCGCTGATTACGATTATTAATTCAGATTTTAGAAATTTGAAATAGCGGATCCAATATGGCGGAAAGTTTTTTAGAAAAACTATTTAATATTTTTTATGCTCAGTATGCACATATTCTGGAGATCGCTCATAACGATGATCAATTTAGATTTCCGAAATCAAAATAACGTATCCAATATGGCAAACAAATTTTGGGAAAAGCTGTTAAATATTTTTTAAACTCGATATCCATACGTTTCCGAAGTAGCTGATAAGGATAATGAAATCAGATTTTCAAAATTTAAAATTGCAACTCCAATGTGGCATACTTTTTTTGGGAAAATTCATTAAATCTTCTAAAACACTCGGTATACTTTTGTTTTTAAGGTCACTTATTACAAAAATCAATTTAAATTTTTGAAATTTAAAATGACTTATCCGATATGGTGGACAACTTTTAATATACTTGGGGTTCTGAATTTTTGGAGCACGAAACTAGATCAATAATCGTTAATTTAGATGGATAATTTACTATAATTGACTGTTTTTCGAGGCAAAATGTGGTTTTCAAAAATAATAAAACAATATATTTTTTTGAATAATAATAAAGAATTTACTAGATGTATATAATTGAACAATTTTTAGTCACTTTTCGACGAATCTGAGTCCACACTGCTACCATCACTTTCATCAGTCATCAACCTCATTTGGCTTAAAATGTTAAGTTTTGTTTGTTTATTGGAGTTTTTAAAATACTACATCTCTGCTCATTTTTAATTTTATAAATAAAGTCATTAAAGATAAATTGTTTAAATCTTTAAATACAATGAATACATGTACCGACAAATTTTGATTTTCAAAAAAGTGTTCATAAAAATATTTAAAATGCTCTCACTTTTCGAATTTATCTTCAAAATGGCTGGCCAATATAATAATTTTTTTTTTAAAGTTATCGTGCTTACAGTCAAACAGACGGACAGACCCTTTTATAAAAACCTGTTTTTTGGATTTAGGGGGTCTCAAAACGGAGACTTTTGACAAAAAATGGAGGGTCAAATTGTACACAAATATAATACGTTCCCTGATGAAAATGTAAAAAATTTACTTTTTAAATAAAATAAAATTTTCTGTAAACAGAGGAAAAAAAGGATTCTCCAAAAAAAAGTGGAAAGAAGGAAATGAGAAAAAGAGTATGAAGTCTGAGTTCAGATGCCATACTTTTAAAATAAAATCGCTAATTATAATTTCTTTAGCATTTTCAAGAAACGTTATTAACATTTCCATTTGTAACGTAAATGTTTGCGCTAACTAAGATAATATTAATTTAGATCAGTGGTTTTTATTTTGTAAAAAACATCGCAGAAAAGAATTTTTTGGCGAATGCAGAACCCGTAGACTGCAGAAGAACTCGGAATAATTCAACTTCTTTCTAAAACTATAACGTTTTAATACAAACTTCAGGGAATCGACGTTTTCTTTCGAAAGCAAAGCAACTACGTCACAATTCAGATACAACTCATCTTCCTCGCCATCCTTCTCCGCAGATAGCTTATTTACATTTAGAACAAGATCTATGGCTTCAATTTAAACCTTATCATCTCTTTAATAGCAGTGCTCAACAAAGTAATCTCGATTATAAAAACAAAATTTTCTTAACCCACCTAGTCCATACTGGAAAATTAAAAATAATTTCATGAGCAGAGGCACAACTGTCATCACACAACATCGCTGAAATCTCTTCAGACACAGGTAATATGTTTAGGTACTTCAGTTAAATTCTTCTTCTAGACTAGTGATTTTGACCAGATTGATATGTTCGAGATCTTATTATCTAGGACGGATTTTGTATGCTTATAATTATTATCTTCTTTTCATTTCAATTTATATGGTGCCCTCAGTTCAAATACCTTTGCATTGTTATTACCTGGACACAAGCTCTGGGTAAAAATAACAGTAGTATGTATGTATTTGATGTAGAATCTTAGTATCAATAAAGTAAGAAATGGAAATGGTTGATTTCTATTTCTACATATCAAGCCAAAGGATATTCAGTCATTTCTGACATAAACTGATGGCAACAGTAAGTGGTATTCACTAGGGTGCTCCAAATTTTTTTTCTTTGAATTTTTATAGGGACACCTCAGAAATTTGTTTCAATCCACACCAAAATAAATGCATGAAAAAATGGTAATTAGAGGTGCTGCAAGCCCCATTAAGTGTAACACATATCTTAGCTAACGCAGTTACTAGTCTGATTAGTAACATGGTTGTAACAAAAATTCAGAAACATACACTATTCAAATTTTTTTGAAATTCTACAACACTTCAACAAGACATATACAATAGAAGCGTAAGGTAGAATATCACAAATTGTATTTTTATGACAAAATTGCCATACATTTATTGAAATTCACGGAATTCATGAAATTTACGAAAATCACTGAATTTACCGAAAGTTTTGTTCGAAGCAGGTGAATAACGTATCTAGAAAGTTAGTACCGTGGCAGGCAGTAAGATGCTTTAAGAATATTGGATAGTCTGTTCGAAACAAGTGAATCGCGGAATCAGAAAGTTAGTTTACTGACAAGCAGTATGATGATGGGAAAAGATTTGACAATCACCTCGAAACAAGTGAATAACCGAATCAGAATATGAACTGGATATGTGCGGGGACGTCTTTTGAATTCTTACCCTCCTAGGCCCTCCTAGGCCCGAAGGAACCCTTTCTTGATCATGGTAGCTTGGGCATCAGGTGGACTACTCTCTTAAAGACTGGAAGCGTCATTTGCGTTGTGAGAGAGGCGTACGTGGCGCCCTGGCGGATTTTTTTCTAAACTACCAGGTCCAAGAAACATGATTCAAATGAAGACGCTAGTGAAATCATAATTTATTATTATATAATAAATAAAAATAATTTAATTATTATACATCGTAATTGAATAATATTATTATATATTGTATTATTATTAGAAACTAAGCTTGGGATGAAACCTTTCTAATCATATAACCATTAGAGAACAATGAAGCATGACGCATATGGCATCTCGGTAAACTGTATGAGCAATATATAAACTAACTATTTTACACAATTAATAATCAGCTAAGTATATTTATTGTCCACTTATATGATGATTTAATTGGTTTCTTTCTTTGATATCAGTTAATGGTGTAGCCGTTCGGCATATGTACAAATAAGGCAGAATAAAAAATATAAATAAATTTTAACCGAATCATATGATTCTTTGATCATTAACTCGGTCATTAATCGTTGATTTGATTTAATCAAATAATTTTATATACAAAAGAACAATGGGATAATAGAAGAAGTTGATTAATATTTATAGGTCAATACAAATATTTGAGGTATTATTCTTAGGTTTGATGTTTGTGATGTTTTTTTTTTTGAAACAGAAGTGTAGATTTTCTGATGTATCATAAGAAAATTACTATAGTGTTGCGTAAAATTGACTATTTTTTAAAGGGCATTGTCAATTTTCTATCATTTTGGCGAAATTTCCAGCTTCCTGAGGAATTTTCCGCACTTGGAAAAAATATTGCCAACATTTTGAAAAAATAACGAAGCTCATTAGGGAAAGCCACTTTCCTAACTGAATTTGGAAATTTTCCCTGCGGAAGAGTTGGGAAAATGCCCAACATTTTTTACAGTGGAGAATGCTCTTCTTAGCTAGAACGTCGATATTTTTTGTTTCACCTGGAACAGATCTAGTAGACACGATGAAACTACAAACTAAAATATCTTCTGTTTAAATAGACATAGCTTCATTATTTTTTTTATTGTAACTAAGAGTCTCAAAAAAAAAATGTTTTAAATGAAAATGAATTTCGTATAGTAAATATTTTTTTAAAAATGATAAAACTGTTTGGAAAAAACACTGCTGAAAAAAGGGTGCGGTTTCCTGGAACCCGTCCTTGCACTTGAGGGTTAGGTGATTTTTTAATAGATCATTTAAAGCCGAAAGGCTGTTTATGGATTTCCTGCCCTTTCTACATACTGATTGAAACTCGAATATATTATTATATTTATATACCCATGCAGTACGTCTACGCAATAAACTCTGCTAAGAGATATTTGCGATGCAATTTAAAAGTCGAGGAGATAAATGACGTAAAATCTACCGACCAGTTTTTTAAATAGATTACAAACTAAGCTGTCTCCAAAATGAAATATTCATTCTCAACATTTTTTTAAACACACAAAAAAATAGATTTTTCTAGCATGTTTGAACACTATTTTAGAAAAAGTGGACAAAATGGAAAACTTTTGTTTGCGGAGTTACGTTTGGTGATCAAAAATCTACGGAAATTTCCTGGCCTATTTTAGCTATTCTGGTCAGAGAAAACGGAAAAAATAAAACTTTGATTTTTTTTTAATCTAATGAATTGCGTCCAGAATAACTTTTTGGACTCATTAATTGTTCAAAAAAGGTTTGTTTTCACAACATCTGTAATATTTCATCTTATTTCTGTTCATTCGACAGGGCTGAAGTCGTGCTTAGCATGCATGGTGATGTCTCCCATTTTTGTTTAAAGAAGTTAAAAAGGTAATCCAGTTTTAGAAATTTTCAAAGTTTCAAAATTTTTGGTAAATTATCAGTTTAACATGAAAAAGTATAAATTTCCAAATATTTCAATTTCATTATGAAATTTAAAAAAATTGTAAAATTGCTCCAAGTAAACCTTTTGGTAAATGTTATTTCCCTTTTATTAAACATCCTTTGCGTTTCATAAATACATTTAAGTGTTGCAAAATATTAATGAATGGCTGAAACCATAAATTTTATTAATATATGACAAGCTGACGAACGTAAATTATCTTTTAAGAACACGGAAGGGTATATTAATAGAAAATTTGGCTTGAAAATTCAATAAAACCAAATAACGTCCATCATAAATGGTAAGAAAGTGAAAATTCACTCTTCCAAAAAGTCCTTCTTCTTTCCATTAGTGTAAAAAATTATATTAAAAATTCTCAAAACTAATACATTTCTAGAGCTTTTTGATTTTTTAGTTACTTTAATGCTTTTCAGTAATAGTAGAAGGAGTAATTATGCTAATGATTTTTAACAATTGAAGAAACCTTATCATCCAGATCATTTTTTTAGAATTCTAATTTTTTATACTTATCAAAAAACAGAAAAGTAAAAAATTCTAGATTCGGATTATTATAACATGGGGGAATAATCCAATTTTATCTAATTCACGTATTCCGTTAACATAATTTTAAGCTTGTTACGTTTAAATCAAGAAAGTCGTAAATAGTGAACGTTTTTCAGCGACAAGAGTGGCTGATAAAGGGTTGAAATATTGTCACCCAAAAATATGTTTCCATATCCTAACATAAGAATATGTTCTTAAAAAAACTAATCTTCAGTTTATTCATGCAGAATCCAGTTAAAAGTTCAACAATGATTGTCCTGATACACCACGCCCGGATCGTTAGAGACCTTCTTCTTCTTGTCGTAATTATAGTAATAGAAGGAATAGTTTTGAAATCATTTTTAGGCTTTCCAAAAATAACAGTTTGTTTGCTATTATGCAAGATATAGTAATAATTATCATTTTTTTATCAATTCTTATAAATATACTCACTCTTCTTGATGGATAAGATAAGCTTTGCGGCAGAAGGGCTAAGAATGTATATTTGGATAATAATTATTGAAAACAATTATAATTATATTTTTAAATTTTAATCCATTGTAACAGAATCCCTCATTTTTTATTTTAAATGTAGGAACCTTTTCATGTCATAATTTTAATCATTATAATTATTCTTTGACAAAGTCAGAGGTTGACGTTGTTAAACAAAAATAAAAAATGAACGCTATTTTAGAGTTTTCTCGACTTTTCATATGAAAAGGAAGACGGTGAAGTCAAACGAAGCTAACGTGTACTTTTTCCTTCGAGGAAGTTATTATGTAACATCCTGAATAACCCTTAGCTTTTCTATATCTTTTCCAAAATATTGGAAAAGTTTGTGTGAAAACAAATTATTGCCTATATAAATTTTTTGTTAAACATTAACATTAGTTTTATCCATAAAAAATTATTTCTTGAAGCACCTTTTTAAAACAATAAAAATCTTTTTGCAGAGCACTGCACAAGAACAAAAGAATCCTTAAAAAAATTGATATTCAAAAAAATTTTAATTAAAGATGGTTCTCTGAGTATTCATTAGTAAACCTGCTCTATGCTCTAAACATTATTTTGGGCACTTCTTGATGCTATCTCGCATCCAACAGAAGCAATCCACGTAATGGTTTAAGGTTTTTGCAATTTTTAATTAATTATTAATAACTACATCAATTAGCATCACTTTTCCAGTAAAATATTAAGAAAATGACAAAGTGTCGTTGACAGGCAACCCTTTTCTAGTGTATCCACTTTAAAATTAGTAACGTTGAGTTTTACTTCGAATTAAAGAACACAAGAAACCTTTTAACTTCCGAGTAAAAATGCTTCGTCTCAAAGTCGGATAAGACTCGCTCGCGGCCAGGGACAAAACTTGGTAGTCAAAAACGTATGTCTTAAGTTTATGACTAAGGTTTACGAGGGTTTTTGAAGAAAATTTGGACTTGTCTTGGGACAAGAAGTTTTATTGTTAGTCTTAAGGCCAGTCGAAGTAGACTTGTCTTAATATGACAAGCTTAAGTACTAATGTAGACCGCAAATATTTTACAGAGTTAAAATAACAAAAGTTTTCGTTTGTACATTTTGTGTCCATTACACTTTGATCTCTACAAACTTTGTACCCCACCGGCAGGGCCTGTGATTTCTAGGAATCAGGTAGTTAGGCTGGGGCCAAACAGTAGACATCTTCCAAGAATTAAAATTTTACGACCGATAGAATTTGTAATTTTGTAATAAATGATTTGTTCATTCAAAATTCGTAACCTGTCATATGAAGACCTACAGGTATATGCAATGTTCCGTAAAAATATTAAAACTGGGATTTTCTACACGTATCTAGTAAACTGCTGGTGATAGGAAGAAATGATTAATATTTTCATATGTTGTTTCCAAAGAGCATAATCCTTTCAGTTAAACAAAATTATTGATGCACAAAAAAGAAATACTATCCAGACAAATAATATAAAGACTATAAAATTGAGAGAAGGTTAATGATAACCCTCAGAGGTTGTGAGAGCCCTTTGTTTTCGGTCTACTTGAGTTCGGCTTTAAGACGAAAAATTCTAAATCCAGACCGTATCGCTCGCGGCCCAGGGGCGAGGCTCAAACAAAAGTCTTGGATATATTTTGACTATATCATCGATAAAAATTTATGTTTGCAAAGATGAATTATTTTTACTTGGACTGCTGCATATACTGTAACTTCATATACTCGAAAATTGTTTCTCTCGCGTACTCGAGGCCTGACATGGCTCAGCTTCACTTCAAGAAACAAACCATGTTCGTTATCAATTTTTCGGCCCCAACCGACAAGAACATTGTAGCCAAGAAGAATTAAACGAAAGAGAGTTAGAGAAGCAGATAGATAGATTTCTTGCTTTACCCCATATAGGCTCCTGTTGAGTTTGCAGACCTTGTTGAATTCGACTTCATAACCTTGAGGTTCTTTCATAAACAATGTTTCTTTAAGTTCTCCATATAAAAAAGTGGTTGGAATATCAAGCTGTTTGAGATGAATTTTTAGCTTGCTGCAATGCTGAGAATTAAAAGAATCGTTCTTAATTTCGCCACTGGCCTGAAAGCATGGCTATAGAGTATGCCGTGATGTTTATTGAAACCATTAAAAACTATCCTTGCTTTATACATGTCAATTGTGTCGTCAGGTTCTTTTTCAGTCGGAAATCTGTGTTCAATTTTCTTTTCATAAGACTATTTCTTGACACATGGCTTTCTTCCACTTAATGCTGTTCTCACTTTTCAGGATATTTCAAAGTTTCTGAATCTTTAGTGATGTTCATAACCCTTCCCCTCTCAATATTCTTACGACCTGTCCAGAAGCCCAAAGATTATGCATTCAAAATTTGGTGCAAATTCGTCAACAGCACACACACACACATATGTATATCATAAATCTTAAAAATTTATCATATGAGGTAAGTAAACACCCCCCCCCCCCATCCTCCCCTCAGATAACCCAAATACTTCCTTTACCCAAATATTTCAAATTTTTATTTTTTAATTAAATCTGCGCATAAATAATTTTAATTATGACATGAATTGAGTTTTATTATAACCCCCCCCCCTATTTAAACAATCACAAATTGTTCAATTTTCAATATCAACATTTTGGATAGTTTCCTTTTTATAAACAATTGAAATACCTGTATTCAAGTAAAGGAATATTTCTCTAAATAATTCCAACTATATAATTACGTTTAGTAATTTCTTAGAAGTAGCTAAACAATAGGTTCGTTTATGATAATCATTTTGAAACGTAAAAGTTATGTTTTTGCCACTTTTTAAGTAACAAAATTAATTCTTATGGTTTCTTAATTTTTCTCGTTTTGTGAATTGGTACTGTCAGAATATTTTAAACAGGCACCGAAAATATAATCCTTGCAATTAACTTTAAAAAAATAAAACTAATTAACTAAATTTGAAAGAGACTAGCATCTTCTATTGCCGTCTTTGCGCGTAATTTTTCATTTTTAAGGGAAAAATCATTTTTAATGCAAAAAAAAATTTCTAAAATACTAATGATTTTTTAATTTTATTTATTTGTTGATTTTTAACTTAATATTTAAGTTATAAAGACTGATGGTAATTCATAGCTCTATGAGTATATTAAACAATTAAAGTATCTGCATAATGCGCTGTTGTTTTGAGAGCATGATTATTTTTCTGACAACATAAGCTCACTCGTTTGTCGTTTGGCCCGTAAGATTTCATTATACAAATTTTTATAATTTCGTATGGCAAACCTTTATCCTCTAAACGTTACCGCAACTGTTTTCTCGTGACACGTTACTCAATTTGTTTTTGAACTGATGTTTTGTGGGCGAAAGGTCTTCTTCAAGTGACGAGTAAGCCTCAGAGAACAATTACCCTTTTGAAATTGCTACAATCGTCCCAGTTTTTCCCTTATTTTACTAATCACGCCTTGAAGTCATAACTTCCATGGAGGATCGGACAGATTTCTTGAAGCATAGTTGTTAGTAGCCTGGCCTCTGAGTTTTATGCTAATCATTCTGGGATACGCAACCGCACCTTTACCAAGTTTATATCCTACTGCAAACATAAAGGCAGTATCTTGGTGATTAAGCTGCCATCTAACCGGAGAACATTCTTATTGACTCGACATTTCGGCAGATGTTTCTTCATTAATGGCTCCTGATCTGCAAACTATAGGTTTGGATATTGCAATAAGTTCAGCAGGAGCAGGGCCGGGCTCCGGCGTCTGTAAGTGTCGCGACTATCGACCATAATATAGTTGTCCTGTTACAAACGCCAGATCCGGCCCCCGCTCATACATATCGTATTTTTTCAAGGGTAGATGAACCACTTCTTTCACCGCTTCCCCGGGGTGCGATTATGTAAAGCTAGATTCTGTTGCATCGGTTTTTTGATGTTACATATTTCGAACTCGGATACAAGGTGGCGACTCCCCCGATGCCTTTGCCCGAAAATTATATTTCATTACGTCTCTATTCATTTCCGGCGCTCACTTTATCCTTTGGTTTGCCTGTGCACCTCGTTGTTTCCAGGGGAATCCAGTCGCAACCAATGATCTTATTCAATTGATGGTTCTTGTAGGAAGGAGTTTTCCACCTATAATCCGCGATATTCGTTTAAAATCTTCTTAGGTTACTGTTCTCATATACGGGAAATTCTCTAAAAAGTTATGGCGAAAGGCCATTCTATCTAAAGAAGTTGTGGTCGCTCCCGTCTCATGCTCGAAACAGCTGCGGTTCTTACAGTCAGCCACGTTTCATTAAACTCATTTCCCAATTTAACAAATTAAGCAGTACCGTCACCAGTATCGTGTAGTGCCACCCACAATAAGCCATTCTGAGATTGAGTCCATGGTTCAGTTGTGGGTGGCAATAGGACGAAACCGAGATAACGACCACGCAATATCCCTGGAAAAACGCGAAAAAATCGTTTTAAATAGTCGGACCAAATCAAGAAGGGCATCTCTACCCATTTACATGGAAGCTTACTAGCCATAATTACCTGAAGCTAATACTGTTCTCTCTGATTCGTTTTCTGAAGATGTTGATCTCTGAAATCGTAAATGTGTAGTTTACGAGAATCCCGTCTCCCTGCTTAGCCACATTAAAAGTAAAGAATCTTCGGTACGACTGAGTAACACTAGTGAAAATGTAGCACAGCTTTAGCTTAAGATTAAGATGGTCAGATGGCATGCATCAAATTTTGAGCACAATAGCTCGAAATCTACAGAAATCAAATCACACGCTAAGCGAGTGTAAACTGTTGTCGATCAAGCAGCACTGGACGCAAAAAATAGGAGTTGTTTCAACAGAGAAAGAGCTCCTTAGCGGTAAGTGAAGTGTATTCAATTATATTCCACGTTTTCTATCCACTCTTCTCGTCTGTTGAGCAAAACGTCATGCGCCCTTGAAATACCGCCTAGTCGAGAAGAGATTGTAGTATTTTGCGAACAACTATCTGGAGATACTCATAAACTGAATATGGGCATTAAGCTGTTAATAAAATATTATGTCGTGAAAGATGGCATTTTAAACTCTGAATTCGGGTTTTAAATTGACGTAAGTACACTCGGAATATTTCTCATTGCTATATTTGTTCCATATTAGAAGATCTGAAGGTCTAAAAATTTAGGTAAAAAAATGGCCATTTTCTAACAATTGAAAAAACTAAAACAATTTTTCTGTTGATTGATAAGTTCAGTTACAATAAAAAAACAAATGTTAGACATTTTGGTCCTAAGTTTAAACTCTTTTCAGTAAATATTTTATTATAATCAAAATGTTTTCAGAAAATTCATTCCAAATATTTTAAGTCCGAAAACATAAAATTAATGGTTTAATACATAAATCAATACTTATGTAACGTTTACAAACGTATTATCCTGTTTGTAAAAATTACATAAGTTATTTATATATAAAATTATTATTACTATTATTACTAACATAAATACAAGGTCCAGACTGATTCACCAACGTATAAAATATAAGTTTGGGAGCCCATGTTTTTGTTAAGTTTCATTTGACTGATGATCTTGAAAGCATTACTTCTAAAATAAGTTACGCAAGGCAAAGTTAATTACTTATGTAAATATTCATCTTGATTTTTCATTTAAATTTGTAACGAGAGGTAATACACGTGTGCATTCAGTACGCATACGTCTATTGAGCTCTCGTTACTTAGTACCATACCACCCTGCATACGGTA
>JAAAKG020136648.1:0-28740 GCA_010014905.2 Druon quercuslanigerum
ATTTGTTTAAATCTTTAAGATTGTACTCTAAAATTCTTTTAATTAAAAATATACGTCTAAAAATAAAAATATAAAATGGAGACTTATCCAAGTAAAATATATTATTTAATTACGCATTGTAAACTAAATGACATCGTAATTAAAAAAGATAACAATTCAACTAATTATTTTTAAAAACTGTTGAAATTGAACTTGGGCAAAATTTTCTTCTGAAAATTTTTGAAATTCCCGGTCAAGAATTAATTGGCTAACTGTAATACTGATTAACTGTAATAATTGAATCTTAAACCAAAAAATGAATTTCCAACCAAGAAGAATACAATACACCAAAAAGACTATTATTTTACTAAAACCAGATGATTTTGCAACCAACGATTTAATAGTTCAATTTTTAGTTTAAAAAATTAATGTTTAATCAGAGCCTGAGCACCAGGGGAAAATTAGTTTTAAAAAAATTTTCAACAACATTGTTAAAGTTACAACTAGAAAAATCAAATTTTCCATACAAAAAAATAATTTTCAGCTAAAGAAAAAACGAATTGTTAACAAAATAGCTCATTTTCCACTCAAAGAGATGAATTTGTATTAAAAATTATATAATCTTTAATAACGCAAATTAATTTTTAATAAAAGTGTTCAACTTTCAACGAAATAATTTGATTTTCGTTTTAAAAACATGAATTTGGAACAAAAACTTTAATAGCTGATTTGTAAACAAAAAATCTTTTAATTTTTAATAAAAAACAGTTAAATTTAACTACAAAAGAGGACTTTCCAGAATACGTTAAATTTTCAACTAAGAAAGACTTTTCAAATGAGAAAAATTTAATTTTTTACTGAAAAGAACGAATTTTCATCAAAATACACGATTTTTCAACCAGATACTTGAATTATCAACTAAAACATCTTTGCTTTGGTTGAAAATAGAACAATTTTGTTGAAACATATTTTTTTAGTTGTTAAAAAGTCACCTCTTTTTTTAATTTTCTTTATTAACTGAGAATTCTTTCACACTTAAAGATTCATTTCTTTGGTCGAAAATTTAACTGTTTTGTTAAAAGTTCCTCCTTTTGGTTGACAAGGAACTTTTTTATTTCAAAATTCACATTTCCTGATTAGAAATTCAACTACTTTTTGTAAAAAAAATTGTCGTTTTGACTTGAAAATTCATTAATTTTACAGAAAATTAAACGATCTGGTTGAAAATTAAACTGTGTTTAAAAAATATGTCTTTTTGGCTCGTCAATTCAATAATTTCGTTAAAAAAGATTTTCCCTCTTAATTGAGAATTCTTTCTTGTTGAAGATTCATCGCTTTGGTTGAAAATTGAACCATTTTGTTCAAAATTTATCGTTTTTTTTTTACTGAAAATTAACTTTCTTATTGAACAATTTTAATTTATGGGTTCAAAAATAAACTGTTTTGTAGACATTTTTGTTGTTGTTGAAAACTTAACAATTTGATAGAAATTTGAAATATTTTAGTAGAAAATTCAAATATTTGATTGAAAAATCTTCTTTCGTTGAAGATATATCATTTTTGTTAAAAATGAATTTCTTTGGTTTGTAAATGTAACTATTTTTTCAAAATTTGTCTTTCTGGGTTGAACTCAATTGTTTTCGATTAAAAATTAAATTCTTTTTTTTCGTTAAAATAAGAGATTTCACATTTTTTGTTGAACATTCGCATTTTATGGTTGAAAACTCAACTATTAGGTTCCAAATGCATCTATTTTCACTAGAAATATTAAGAAATTTAAGCATTTCAATTCGAAAATTGGGTTAAAATTCTCGATTTTAACTGTTCTAAAGCATTTTTTCAATTTAAGGAGGAAAACATGAAAAAGAATTAATTTAATGGAATTAATTTCAATTTCAATTTAGTAGATGATTTTTAATCAAAAAAGCTTTTAATTCTTAATAAAAAACCGTTGAATTTAACTCAAAAAGACGACTTTCCAGCATACGTTAAATTTTTAACTAAGAAAGATTTTTCTATTGAGAAAAACAAAAATTGTTAACTGATGAATTTTCAAAATAATTATAATAAAAAAAATGTTTATAGTTATTTTTTTGATAAACTTTCAATCAAGAAGATTAATATTTTACTGAAAAGAACGAATTTTCGACAAAATAAATGAATTTTCAACGAGATTCTTCAATTATCTACTAAAAACTATCAATTTTTGATTTGGTTGAAAAGTGAACCATTTTGTTAAAATTTATTTGGTTGAAAATGATTTTTGTATTTGTTACAAACTCACATATTTAAAGAAAAAATATTATTAACTGATAATTCTTTTATAGTTGAAGATTCATTGCTTTTGTCGAAAATTTAACTGTTTTGTTCGCCTTTTTTGGTTGAGAAGAAACTTTTTTGTTTCAAATTCACATTGCATGGTTAAAAATTCAACTATTTTGTAAAAAAACCCGCCGTTTTGACTTGAATCGACAATTCAAGAATTTCGTTAAAAAATATTTTCCCTCTTGACTGAGAATTCTTTCTGGTTGAAGATTCATAATTTATATTAAAATTTGATTGCTTTGTGAATGTAACTATTTTATTCGAATTTTATTTTTCTGAGTTGAATTAAATTGTTTTCGAAGAAAAATTAAACTTTCTTTAAAATAAGATATTTTACATTTTTCGTTGAACATTCATCTTTTTGGTTGAAAAGTCAACTATTGGGTCCCAAATGCATCTATTTTTACTTAAAATATTAGCAAATTAAAGCATTTCAATTTGAAAATTGGGTTCAAAATCTCGAATTTTAACTTTTCTAAAGCATTTTTTTTTAATTTAAGGAAGAAAAAGAATTAATTTAAATCAGATTAATTTAAAGTTGAAGCTACCTTATACGAAGACAATAGCCAGGCTGGAAGAAATGCTCCATGATGAAGAAGTTTTCTCGCGACACCTTTGTGCAATTCACTCTGATTTTCTTTCTCGTGTTTCAGCGTCAAATGCTCGAGTAATTTCCAAGAAATATTTGCCACGTTCGTAGCCGATAAACTTATATCTGAAAAGAAAAAAATTTAATAATAAATAATAAATAAATAATAAATTTTAAACATGAGCAGTCTGGCTTAGAGAAAAATAAAACGAACCAAAAATATCGTTTAGAATGAGCCAATCCCAGGCTTTGGGATCGTCTTGCTGACTTAGCCTCACACATTGCGAAGCTAAACTTTCTAGTACGCAGCTTTTGCAAATCTTGAATTGTTCACACAAATGTAAAGCCGTCACGTATAATCCAACGCTGGATAAAATGGCAATCAGTTCTTCAGGACCTGTTTTTAAACAATCATAATTATTTTATTAAATCCTCGTCAAAGTTTTCAGGCCTCGGACTCATTTGACAAATTCAAAATAGTGACGATAATAGCATAGATTTCGAAAAATAGTAGCAAAATTCATCCATTTTTTAAAATATTAAATCGATTAGTTGGATCGATCCCGGTCAACTAAAAGTAACCTATTATTAATTCATGACGTTCATTCTAAACATCCATTGACAAAAGAGAAAAAAAAATTAATTTTCTACCAAAAAATACAATTTTTCAACAAAATACATTAATTTTTAACACAATAGTTGAATTTTTAATGAAAGAAGACAAATTTTCAATCAAGTAGTTGTATTTAAATTTAAAAAAACTAATATGAGTTTTAAAATCATTTAAAAAAGATTAAGAAAAGAATTAAGAAAGATTAAGAATATTTTTCAACTAAGCAAAAATCTTAAAAATTTAATCAAATAGTTATATTAGAAGAAAAATCAGGGGACCAAAGTCAAATTTACCGGATGATTTGAACATAAAAAATCAAATTTCAATACGAAAACAAAAAAATTTAATACATTTTTGTGACAATAAAGGTCCAGAAAACGCAGTAAATAGAGCCTTATAAAAAATTCGAGTCAAATTCAGTTGAATTTAAATTCTACCTTTATAAATAGTTCGTCCAGAAATAACTTGAAAGTGTATTTTACATGTTTTTTAATTGTTTTTTCCAGGTATAAATTTTCGCAAGTTTATTATAAATAAGGTTTTTTTTAGTTTTTAGGAATTTAATTAATATAAGAAGATATTTTTAAATATTTTAGCACGATAGATTATTTATATAATTAAATAATAAAAAAACATAATTAATCATTTCTTGAATTTCTCTCAAATGTCCATAAATCTGAATAATAATTCAAACAAATTTTTATTCTATCTACTTATACTTAAAATTCAGTGCATAATTTAGGTAAAATAACGTGGGTAGTATATTACATACTATTTAAAACACTTCCAATTCCTAACTTTTCAAGTAGGAATCTGGATTTTCAAAAAGATAGATGAATTTGTAACAAACTGGTTGAATTTTTTAACCAAAAAGAATAGTTTTCTACCAAAAAGATGATTTAAAACACTATATGAATTCTCAATCAAACATTTGAATTTTCCACTGAAAAAGATTAATTTTTAAAAATGTAGCTGAATTCTGAACTAAGAAATATCAGTTTTCAAGAAAAAATGAAACAATTTAATTTCCAGTTTAAAATATTAATTTGTGCAAAAAAATTATATTTAAAGCAAATTTCATTGAAATTTTAACTAAATAGTTTTATTTTCAACCAAAAAGATCAACTTTCAATTAAAATGTTGAATATTCAATTGCAACACTTGAATTTTCAAGCAAAAAAAAATGAAGATTTAAACAAGACGATTAATTTAATTTTTGAAGAAAAGAGTTAAATTTTCAATCAAATAAGACAATTTTTCAACTAAATAGTAGTTCAATTTTTTAATAAAAAAAAATCAACAAAAATCCAATAGTTATATTTTTAGTTAAAAAAATTAATTGTCGATCTAAGTGATAAATTTTTTCCTAAAATTATGAATCCTCAATGGGAATAGTTAAATTTTAAACCAAAAAGATTAATTTTCTAACAAAAAATATGATTTTTCAAACAAAATACATGATTTCTCAATCAAATAATTGAATTTTTAACTAAAAAAGATCAATTTTAAACAAAAAATAGAAGTTATATTTTCAGTTAAATTAATTTTCCAAAAAAAAAAGAAAAAAATTTCAATCAAAGTGAGGAGTTTTTAATCAATAGCAACGGGAGTAGATTAAATTTGAACCAAGAACGTTAATTTTTAACAAAAGAGTTTAACCTTTAACTAAATAATTTTATTTTTAAACAAAAAGATGAATTTTTAAACAAGAAGACTAAATTTAAAAAACCACAATATATTGCTACCAAAAAATACTAATTCTCAAAAAATTACATAAAATTTTAACAAAATAGTTGCAATTTGTACTAATAAAGACCAATTTTCAACCGAAAAGTTAAATTTTGAACTAAAAAATACATTTTATTCAACGAAAAATGGAATAGCTAAATATTCGGTTAAAAAAATGAATTTTCAACCAAACCAAAAAAAAAAGATTTTTCAACTAAAATGGTGAATCTTCTACTGGAATAGTTGAATTTTAAACCGAAAAGATCAAATTTTAACTAAAATTATAAATATGTAACTCTTTAACAAAAGTGTTTAAATGTCAATCAACTATTTTTATTTTCAACCTAAAAGATAGATTTTTAAAATAGAAGATAAGAATTAAAACTAAAAGATTAATTGTCTACTAAAAAAAACGATTTTATATAAAATGTTATTAAATTTCATAAAAAAGTTGAATTTTCAACTAAACTGATGAATCTTGAACTGAAATCATTGGATTTTAAGCAAAAAAATGAATTTTTAATTAAAATGATGAATCTTTAACTAAAATAGTTGTTTTTTTCAACCAAAAAGTTTATATTTCCAATAAGATTATTTATCTATCAAAAAAGATGAATTTTTACACAATACAAGAATTCTTAATTAAAAAAGATAAGCTGTCAACAACAAAATTAAATAGTTAAATTTTTAGTTAAAAAAACAAATCTTCAACCAGTGAGATACATTTAAACTAAGATGATGGAATATTAAACTGGAATAGTTCAATTTTCATCTAAAAAAGTTAATTTTTCACGAAAATGATGAATTTTTAACTAAAATGATGCATATCCAGCTAGAATAGTTTCATTTTAAACAAAAAATATGAATTTGAACTACATAATGATGAATCTTTACATACAATACTAGAATTTTCAACCAGGAAGATTAATTTCTATCAAAAAATATAAATTTTTAACACAATTCATGAACTTTCAATAAAAAAAGACATATTGTCAAACAGAAATTGAGCAGTTAAACTTTCAGTTGAAAAAATTAATGCTCAATCAAAAAGATGAATTTTTGACTGAGATGATACGAATATTCTTCTACTGGAATAGTAGAATTTTAAAGCAACAAGATTCTTTATCAACTAAAATGATGAACCTTTAATTAGAATAATTGAATTTTCGAATCAAAAAATTAATTTTCAACAAAAATTAATTTCTACCAAAAAAAGACAAATTTTTCACTAAAACTCATAATTGTTTAACCAAACATTGAATGGTTAAATCTTAGGTAAAAAATAGTGTTCAACCAAAGAGATGTATTTTTAAGAAAAGTGATCGATAAGAAAAAAAATTTAAGAAAATAGTTAAAGTTTCAACTGAAACAGTTCAATTTTCAGTATAAAAATCAATTTTCAGTCAAATAAAAAACAAATTCTCGGTTGAATAGCTTATTTTTAAACCAAAGAGATGAATTTTCAATTTAAATTATGAAGCATTATTATAATTTATAAATTATAAAATTATTTCAATTATAATTATGAAATTATTTAACAACTAATACATTAATTTTCAACAAAGGAGTTTAACCTAGTAATTAAATTTTCGTTCCAAAAAATATGAATTCGGAACAAATAATGTAGTAATGGATATTTCAACTAAAGAAAGATTTTATTTTTCAGCAAAAACAGTTAAATTTAAAAACAGCAAAACACGAATTTTAAAATTGATTTGAATTTTCAACTAGGAAAGTTTTTTCAGTCAAGAGAAATAAAAAATTGAAAAAAAACTTGATGAATTTTCCACAAACAAAATTGTTCAACCAGATACTTCAATTTTCAGTTAAGAATAATAAATTTTCAACCAATCATTGTTACAAAATTCTATATCGCGATTTGAAAAAAGACATTAAAGCACGCTCTCGAAAAAATTCCTTTATTTAAAAAAAAATGCTTTTTCCAGGCATATTAAAATCCCCTAAGAATTGTAAGTGGAGAAAATTGTGCCAATCATTCTGAATTTAAAGAAAATGTTGGAAAATAAACCGAGTTTTTTTTCTAAACAAAAAGGGTAATTAGTTGCATCTTACAAAAAAGTGTCAAGAATGGCGCAAGTCCGAGCTTTGATGTTTGCATTTATTAATTATTAAAATTAAAATCATCTTACCAACTTGCGCAACAACGAGTAATTCGTTATTAAGTTTCGACAACTTTAGTCTCGCCTCCACAATGTAATATTCCTTCCTGATCTCCGTTAATTCCAAAACTTCCACCTGTCTCCTCATTTTATAATGCAAAACTTCTTTACCGTCTATGCTTCTCTTCTTTTTTGGATTTTTCTCGTCGACGAATGTCTGATCGACAACTGGCCTCACGATCCACCTGTATTTATCGTTCACTAGACTCAAACAATTAATACAAGCCAGGAGACACTGTGCCTGTTTCGAAATTATAGGCGCGGAATGAGATTCTTGACTCAAACGCATCGCTTGTTCATACATCACGGATGCAGCTGAAAAATTCATATACAATTAGGAATTTATTAGATCAAGATAACTATTATATTATGAGGTCTACAAATTAATTCGGTGTATTTATTTTGATGTCTTATAACTCTTAGACAAACAACTAGGTTTTGAGGTCGAACTACTATCTTTAAAATTAAAAAAAAAGTTTTGTTAATTCAAGTTTTTGGTCAAGAATTCTTGAATTTTCAGGATGTCCACTAAAATCCTGCAAAAAAATTCTCTGACAATTCCAGATTTTTTCCAGGTATCTTAAGCTTTTTCCAGGTATGATTTTCCACGAGTTTATTACAAATAACGTCCTTTTTTATTGTATTTTTTATTTACAAAAGAGTAAATAAATAATTAAATAATGCTAAAAACATAATTAATCACTTCTCGAATTGGTCTCTAAAGTACATGAATTTGAATAAAAATTCAAACACAGTTTTATTTTATCAACTTATACTTAAAATTTAGTGTATATTAAGGTAAAATAATGTGAGTACTATATTAAAAATTAACTTGAACCTCTTCAAACTCCAAATTTTCTTCTTCAATTTCAAAAAAAGATTAATTTTTAATCAAGAAAATAAATTTCTATCACAAAAAAAGAATTTTCATAAAAATGTATGAACTTTCAACTAAAAAATATAACTTATAGAACAAAATTTGAATAGTTAAATAAACAGTTAAAAAATTATTGTTCAACCAAAGAGATAAATTTTGAACTAAAATGATGGAATTCTTCAAATGGAACAGTTAAATTAGTTAAAAAATAATAATTTGCAAAAAAAGGACCAATTTAAAAAAAAAGTTGCATTTTCAATGAAAGTGATGATATTTTTACTAAAATAATGTACCTTCAACTGGAATAGTTAAATTTAAGTTTAAGCTGAGCGAAAAATGTTTGTGGGTTGGCATTCGAAAAAAATAAAATAAATTTTGAAATCAGTTAAAATCTTTTGTTCCCTTTTTTAATCAAAAAAAATTTTTTTTTAATTCCAATAAATTTTCCTTTTGCGTCAAATATTTTGGCAAATTTGTTTGATGTACAGTTTTTGCTAGTGAATAATAATAAAAAATTATAAATTGAAAAGAAATTATTTTGCTCAATTTAGAATTATTCGAAAAACGTAAAAAAAACATGATTTTTTATATTGAGTCCTATGCACACATTTTTTAAAAAGTGGAATATGTCGAGCTTGAAATTTCTTCACCTTCAATTAAGGAAAAATACTTTAATTTTTTTTTTTTTTTTCGAAAAAAATTTTTAGTGATGTTTCCAGCGTTCAAAAATGGTAAGTTTTATGTTTTTTTTAGCGATTTTGACAACTTGCTTAGAACAAGCTTTCAAACCACATTTGCAATAAAAATATGCCTCCCAACATATCTCAAAAATTGTTTCCTGAACATTTTACTAGTGCTTAGCTTAAAAAACGGGATACCATTGATAAATTTCCCCCCATACATTCTGGAACGTTGGAGACATCACTAAAAAAATTCATTTTTTCGAAAAAACAAAATTACCGTATGTTTCCCTAATTGAAGCGGAAGAAATTTCAGGTTCGCCATATTAAACTATTTTCAAAATGTGTGCATAGGACTCAATCCAAAAAATCATATTTTTTGGCCTTTTTCGGCAAATTCTAAATTGAGCAAATTTTGTTTTCTTCAATTTATAATTTTTTATCATTATTCACCAGCAAAAACTGTCCACCAAGAAAATTTGCCATAATTTTCGAAGCAATAGGGACATTGTTTGGAATTTTCAAATCTAAAAAGGGAACAGAAGATATTGACCGATTTCAAAATTAATTCTTTTTTTTTTTTTAATTACTTTTTTTCGGATGCCAACCCAAAAATATTTTTCGCTCAGTTCAAACGATTCGACTGATTTGATCATTTCCACTTAGCCCCATAGTAGGAAAAAAATCAACTTTTTTCGGAAATTCTGCATACTCATCAATTTTCAACTCTACAGACCGAATAACTGTCGAATTATTTTATAATTTCAGGGTCGTGACAATGATATAATGATTCTTAGCAATGATGAAAGTTGTATAAAGTAAAATCCCAACGATTGGGCCCACCTCAGATCCAAAATGTCTCAAACTGGCCCAAAATGCTAATTAATCTACATTTTCGCGCTTTCTATTTCGCAATTGACTTCAGAAATGTATAATCAATAAAACATGATTATTTACATTAATTAAATCAACTACCTACTGGTGTTATTCTAAGCAATTTAATAACAACACTCTGCACTTCTAGTTTGAAGTTTCTCTATGCTTTTAATTTGCAGCTGTCACGAATATAATTATATTTTCCAGCGATAAGAGATCAGCAGAGTGAAATCTTCAATAATTAGATCTTTTCTTGACTCAAAATGATCCAAAATGATAAAAAATGTTGTGAAATAACCCAAAATTCAAATTAGTCCATATTATGGTGCACTTTATTTGTCAATTGACTGACTTCAAAAACAATCAATTAATTCTACTTCTTATCGTAAAATCATATAACAATCGTTTGCATTAAGAATATAAAACTGAGTTTTTTTCATTAACATTATAAAATAACAATAGGCAAAACCTAAAATTATTTACTTTTCTTAAGTAAAATAAACTTTTTAAAATATTATTTGGTGCGTGATTCAATAAAATAATAAAAAAATTAAAACATTTGAAAATACTTTTTAATTTAACACTTTGTTAAACACTATTATAAAGTAAAGTTTCTAGGTACTTAGGTAAATTTATTATTTTAAACGGTGTCAGTAAGTAGAACTAATTGATCTTTTATTAAGTCAGTCAATTGACAAATAAAATACACCATATTATGGACTAATTTGCATCTTGGGTTATTCCGCAACACTTGTTATCATTTTGGATCATTTTGAGTCAAGAAAAGATCTTAAGTCAATCGCGAAATAGACAGCGCGAAAATGTAGATTAATTAGCATTTTGGGACATTTTGGGATCCCAATCGTTGGGATTTTGCTTTATACATCTTTTATCAATGCTAAGAATCATTATATTATTGCTTCGACCCTGAAATTATAAAATAATTACAAAATTATTCGGTGTGTAAAGTGCTGAAATCAGTACTAAAAACAATTCTGGATTCCAGCTAATTTTATAAAGTTATTTTGCAAATTTTCAGCTAAGAACGATTAAGAACGGTTGAAAATTGAAGAAAAGGCAGAACTTCCGACAAAAGTTGATTTTTTTTCCTACTGTGCGCCCTAGTAGACACCCTGACATTATACATTTCTTTAATAGTGAAAAGAATTCTTGAAAAATACCTTTCCTCAAATTGCCTTTGTTCACATGAAAACTATACAAGAAATTGTAATAATTGTTCTCCATGAGGTCGACACTTCTCGCTCTGCCTTCAACAATCCTCTCCAAATCCTCGTACATGTCCACATACGGGAACAAAACAAGATCAATCAGCTTCTTCCTCTCAAACAAGGTCACCACAAGTTGTCTCAGACAGTCGACTCGCCTAGCAGAGTCTGGATTCGAATTTAAACAATGATAGGCCTCCACATGATGTTCCAAATTCAGATGCTGTGTGAAGACTATTGAATGCAAAGTCGGTAAATTTCGATCATTTTTATCCGCTATCGCAATCGCCGTTTCCGCGAGTTCGATAATACAATCGGCAGCGTTATGCTGCTCAAAAAGTTCGATCACTTTCAGATAGTAATTGATCAAGGCATTGTTTTCTGAGGTTGCATTCGACTCGAGAAAAGTCTCGGCCAGAAAAGAATCGGTCAAGACGCCATTGGAGGCTCGGAGAAATTGATCGCAGGCCTTTTGGGGTTCACCCATTTCCAGGAGTGCCACAGCGAGGATAAACTTTCTCGAGGCGCTGTTCCATTCGCACCAGGTGCTCAGGAGACGAACGTACTCCTGGACGAGAAGAAACTGGCAACTGGATAGCAACCATTCCGGGAATATAAAGTTTCCTGATATTGGCCAACTACACTCTTTGTTAAGGATTGTAGAGACCGTACTTATTGGGTCGAGACCCAATCTCTTCTAATTGCTTTGAGAAAATTTACAGGCATTCTTAGTTTTTATTTCAAACGAAATTTCCTAGAGGAAACTTTGTGATTTAATCCAAAAGAATAAATAAACACATGTTTTTACAAAGAAAATAATTTTTAGATTCATTCAAAAAGTGTTCATGTTTCAAATATTACAAAAACTTTTCTTTAATCTTTAATTTCGCTATTTAAATGTAAAACTCTTTAAAGTATAATTTAAAATAAATTAAAAAATTGACATTTACAGTGGGTCAATTTCCCTCTTGTTTCAATTTAGGTAAATGTTTCATAATTTACAAATCTCTAAATATCTATTATAATTTAATATATCTATTCTATTGAGTCATTAAAATATTGAAAGTTTAAAACCTCAACAATTTTCTATTTCAACTATTCAAAATTAAACTCCATTTACAAAAAAGTAAGTAACGAACTTAAAAATTAAACAATGGAAAATTCAAAGTCCTAAGAGCACACTTTTTTAAATGCAACGATTTAAAGGTAGACAATTTGAAATTTGAGGCTATCAACAGTACAGGTTTTGAGAATTAAGAATTGAAAACTACTTTAATTTAAATATGAAAAATTTTCGAAATTAAAAATTTTTAAAATCATACTTTCTCATAATTTAAACTGGACAATTATAATTTTATTATTGTAAATGTGAAATTAAACCTTTGTTAAAACTGAAGCCCTTTAAAGTAAATTCATTTTGATTAAAATCGTAAAAAATTAAATTTTAATTGCAGCGTTCAAAATT
Source organism: Druon quercuslanigerum (assembly GCA_010014905.2). Taxonomy (NCBI): domain Eukaryota; kingdom Metazoa; phylum Arthropoda; class Insecta; order Hymenoptera; family Cynipidae; genus Druon; species Druon quercuslanigerum. Next base: position 12,539 of record JAAAKG020136648.1, read on the forward strand.
GAAAATTAGTCAATTAAGAATTATACATTTAGCAATTCATAATATACATATTATAATATAATATTAAGTTCCATCTTTCCAAAAGCACAAAATTTTAGGATCAGGCATTATAAACTGAATATATTTAGAATAGAAAATTGTTTCAAAAATCAAGGATTTACAAAATTTAAATTCGCATTACTGAATAAATGTTACAAAGCTGAAAATTTAAAATTCAAAACTAGAATATTAAAAACTATAAATAATTTCTTGCACAATTATTAATCAAAGCCAATCTAAAGGGATTTACAACCATGATTAAAGTTTAAGCAATTTTCATTAACAGTATTTCATTTCACAAATTAAAAATAAACCCTAAAGTACTACAATAATTACTATAACTTGGAAATAGTTGAAATAAAATTTGTTTATTACTGTTGTTTTAATTCTATGACTTATACAAGTTTTCCAGAACTATTTATGATTCCTTTTTCTTGACGAGTTTTAGATTTTTGAAGATTTCGAACAAAAAGTTTATAAGCTTTTAAAGAACTTTCCAAGGTTTTAAGAGAATTATAGAATTTTCATAAGATTAATGGAAAAATTTCAAATGATTTACAAAAATTGTGAAAAAGAATGTGGCAAGATTACAAAATTTTTGAAAAACTTCGAATATGTGTAAGAGATATTTAAAACTTTTATAAAAAATAATTTAAAACTATAAAAGATTTCCAAAAATTTCAAACAAAATTTAAATGTTTGAAGATTTCAAATAAAAAGATTATAAACTTTTGGAGACTTTATACGAGTTTCAAAAAAATAACAAAATTTTTGTAAGATTCATGAAGAAATGAAAAAAGATGGCAAACAATTGCAAGATTTTCAAAATTTTCAAAATGAAGGTGGAAAAGTTTAACGCACATTTTTTCTCATTTTGCAGAATTAAAAAAAAATTAGGAAAAATCTGAATAATTTAGAATGATATTTAGAAGTTTTAGATTTGTGGAGTTTTGAAGTGATTAAAAATATTTGTAAGCTAGAGAAGGTTTTCAAAAATTTATGAAATAATTTTTTTTCTTGCAAATTTCTAAAAGTCCTAAATATCTATTAAACCCACTAGATTTTTTTTCTAATATTTTGTAAAACCCTGTAAAGTAAACTTTTTTTAATTCCAGTCTTTTTCATTCCATCTGAAATTTTCAAACATCTTTTTGAATTTTCACAAGAATCTTTGACAAATTATATTTATAATAAATTAAAAACAATCTGATAATACTTATTTTTTTGTTCGCAGGTCTCAGAATCTAATTTTATTTAGAATTTATTTTGTTGAACATTTCTCTTTGTGATTTAAAAATTAACCTGTTTTAGCAGAATTTTCATTTTTCTTAGATAAAAATGCAACTGTTTGATTGAAAATTTAACAAAGTTGTTAAAAAGTCATACTTTTTGGTTTAAAATTCGACTATTTAAAAGAAAATTAACTTATTGTTTACAACTCTTCTTTCAATTCAACTTTAAAAAGAAAATTTGTCGTTTTTTATTTAAAATGGTAGAAAAAATTTGTCTTTTGAATTAAAAAATTTAAGTTCTTTTTTTCTTAGAAACTTCTTTTTCGTTTAAAAATTCATATTTTGATCTTGAAAAATCATCTGATATCTTTTTTGAATGAAAATTAAAGTATTTACATTTTTTTATTTAAAATAAAAATTCATCGGTTTTCAGAAAAATTCTATCTGTTTGGAAAAAATGCATCGGTTCGGTAGATAATTCAACAATTTTGTTAATGTCATCATTTTGGGTTAAAAATTCGTGTTTTGGATTGAACATTCAATTTGTTACGTAGAAACGTATTTCTGGTTGAAAAATTCATATTTTGACAGTGACAAGTCAATTGATATCTTTTAAATAGTTTTTTTCAAAATTTATCTTTTCGATTTAAAAAATCATCCGTTTTCGTAGAAATGTAATTTTTGAAAAGAAAATGCCACTTTTTTGTTAAAATTTAGTCTTTTTTGCTTAATTGTTCAACTATATTGTTTGAAAGATTTGGTTCAATCAGTTGTTAAGATTGACCTTTTTGAGTTAAAGATTCTTATATTTTTGTAAAAAAAAATCATTTTCAGGGTATGAAATTTCATTTTAATTGGGTAAAAATCTATCAGTTTCGTGATAAATTAATTTTTTGTTGAAAACTGTTTTAGCTTGAAGGTTCAACAATTTTGATAAACTTTTATTTATTTCTTGAGCGAAAAAAATTTATTTGTTGAAAATTAGTCTTTTTTAAAACAAATATCACCTTTTTGAGCCATCTTTTATAGTAGAAAAGAGTTTTTTTTCTTTAAAATAAATTAAATTTTAAACACAAGAAATAAATTTTTATTTAAAAAAATCAATATTGTTAGCCAAAACTTAAATAATTAAATTGTCAGTTGAAAAAACTGCTTTAAAAAAAGTTAACTATCAGAAAAATAGTTATATTTTCAATCAAAGTGATGAATTTTCAAACCAAATTGTAAATATTTAACTAAAATAGTTGCATTTCAAATTAAACAGATGATTTCTAAACTGAAATGTTAAATCTTTAACTAGAATAATTGATTTTTTGACCAAAAAGATGAATTTTCAACCATAAAAAAATAAGAATTTTCAGCAAAATACAGTAATTTTTATTTAACAAGATAAATTGTCATCCAAAAAATGAATAGTTAAATTTTCAATACAAAAAATTAAATTTCAATCAAAGAGATGTATTTTAGACTAAAAAGATTATTTTTTGCAACAAAAAATAAGAATTGTCAACAAAATACATAGATTTTCAACTAAAAAAGTTAAATTGTCAACAAAAAATTCAATAGTTACATTTTCAGTTCAAAAAAAAAATAATTTGCAACCAAAAAAAGAACCAGTTTTTAAAAAATAGTTGCATTTTCAAATAAAGTGATGAACTTTTAAGTATACTACGAATTTTACCAAAAATACCTGAATTTTTATCTAAAAATATAAATTCTAAACCAACAATTAAATCGTTAAATTTTTAATAAAAAAATGAATTTTTAATCAAATAGATGAATTTTAACTTAAAAAGATAAATTGGCAAGCAAAAAATCTATATTTAAATGTACAGTTAAAAAAACCAACAAAAAAGATGACTTTTTAATCATAAATAAATGGAATATTTAATTCTAATAGTTACATTTTTAGTTAAAAACATAATTGTAATAATAAAAGAATTTTAAATAAAAAGGATGAATTTTCAACTAAAATTATGAATCTTTAATTAGAATTTTTAGTACAAAAAAATTAATTCTCAACCAAAAAGGTAAATTTTTATGCAAGAAGATTAATTCTTTACCAAAAAATGTGATTTTTTAACAAAATACATAAACTTTGAACGAAATAATCAACTTTTTAACTGAAGAAGACGAATTTCCAAATAAATAGTAGAATTTCCATCTAAAAAAGATAAATTGTCTTTAAAAAATCTGTATTTAAATGTTCCATTAAAAAAAAATAATTTTCAATCAAAGAAATGGATGTTTAACTAAAAAGATTAGATTCTACAAAAAAGACAAATTATGAACAAAAAAAAGCATGATTTTTCAACTCAAATGATGAATCTTTAACAAGAAGAATTGAATTTTCAAACAAAAAGATAAATTTGCAACCAAGAAAACTAATTTCTACCACAAGATAAATTTTTAATTAAATTAGATAATTTTCCACGAAAATTCAAAGGTTAATTTTTCGTTAAAAAAAAATAATATTCAACGAGAAAGATGAATTGTAAACTAAAATGATGGAATATAAAACTGGCACAGTTAGTTCTGTAGTTAAAAAAATTAATTTCAAACAAAAACTTAAATGAATTTTCAATAAAATAGTTAAATAGATTAATTTAAAGATACTTTTACAAATAAAAAAGAAAACACTGTCATTCAATTTTATATTGCAAATAAAAAAGGCACCTTATCAACATCAAATAAACAAATAATGAAATAACCGTTTTGTATACACGTAAAAGATAAAGCACTTCATTTTTTATTGGCCAACAATTTCTAAACAAAGAAGTATAATAAATCAATAAATTCTTAATTTTTTGCGAACATAAGTCGTTTTTGTAAAATCTTTGTAATTTTTTTAACCTTTTTCGTTAAAATCTTTTAAAGCATCCGAAATCTTTGTGAAATTTTTGTAAAACCTTTAAAAATTTTTGGTAAAATCTTAGAAATCCTTGAATTCTTTGAAATCCTTATCCAACTTTTTGAAATATTTATGAAATCTTTGAAATGTTTGTGAATCATTTGAAATCATTGACATCTTTTGAAATCTTCTCAAATTTCTTGAAACCTTTTGAAATTGTTTAAAACCTTTGAAATGTTCTGAAATATTTGATCTTTTAAACCTTTAAAACTCTTGAAATCTTTTGAAATTCTTATAATTCCTTGAAATATATGTAAAATCTTTCCTACATCTTTTTATTTATTTAAAATCATTGGCATGTTTAAAACTTTTGTGAAAAATTTTCATCCAAAAAAGTTAATTCTCAACGAAATATAATAGTTAATAATTTAATCATTTTTCAATCAAACTGTTGAATTCTTAAGCAAAACCTTAATTTCTAACCGAGAAAATAAATTTTCTACCAAAAAGGATGAATTTTCTTCCAAATATTTGAATTTTCAATTAAAAATATAAATTTTTAAACACAAATTGAATAGTTAAATTTTCGGTTAAAAATAAGTATTTATCAGCAACGACAAAAAAGAATTTTCAACAAAATTGTCACATTTTTAAACGAAGTGATGAATTTTCAACTAGCATAATGAATCCCTGACAGAAATGGTTAAATTTTAAATAAAATACATGCATTTTCATCTAAAGAAGATAAATTCTAAACAATAAAGAGAATACTTAAATTTTAGTTTGAAAAAATTAGTTTTTACAAAGTAGTTCAACTTTCAACCAAGTTGTTTAATTTTTAACAAAAAGAGATGAATTCTCCGCAACAAATGTACAGGTTGATGTTTCAACCAAAAAGATCTTAATTTAAAAATTAAAAAAAAAAACAGTTGAATTCAACGAAAAAATACGAATTTAAAAAAAAAAGATTTTTCAGTCAAGAGAGGGAGAGAGAGAGAAGAAATTTCAATCAAACTGTTAAATTTTTAAGCAAAACATTAAATTTTTAACAAAATACACCATTTTTCAAGCAAAAATTTGAATTTTCTGTTCAGAAATATACTTTCCCGAGCAAAAAATAGAGTAATTAAATTTTCAGGTAAAAAATTATTTTTCATACAAAAAGATACAAATTTCCATTATAATAATTCAATTTTTAATGAAAGAGATGAATTTCCGAATGAAATTAGGTATCTTCAACCAGTAAAGGTGAATCTTAAACAAAATAGTTAAATTCTGAACCAAAAAAGATTAATTTTTAACCAAACCGATGCTTTTTTAATAAAAAAAGATTACATTTCTACTAAAACAGAAGTTTCTACCCAGAAATGTTTTTCATACAGAAAAAAGAGTGAAACTGTAATCCAAATTGTTGAATTTTCCAGATAGAAATACGAACTTTTCACAAAAACTTTGAATTTTTTGAGTTTTGAGTTTTTGAGTTTTTAACAAAAAAAGTTCATTTGCAACTAAATAATTAAATTTCACACCAAAATAATTTGATTTCCAACTGAATTGTTGTATTTTAAAATAAAAAAGACAATATTGCAACAAACAAAAAATGCAATGCTCAACCAAATAAATGAATTTCTACCAAATAAATAAATTTCTACCAAAAAAGTAAATTTTCAACCCAAAAAGATAAATTTTAAACAGAATAGTTAAATACATTAAGAAAAAACATTGTTCTTTAATTTTATATTACGAATTAAAAAATGTAAGCATATTCTCAAAGAATTCCCTGATTTATATTCGTTTTTTTTTCAAAACAATGATTTTACCTTTTAATACTTAAAGTGCAGATCCAATAAAAACTATATTTATTAATATTTACAACTGATAAAATAAAAACATTATTTATCAAAACTTGTCAAACTCAAACGTTTTTTTATCTCTAATTGTTCAGGTCTTCAAGACAGCATTTTAAAATTCTTAAAATTAAAAATATAAGCTTCAAAATAAAAATATAAAATGGAAAAATTGTTAGGTAAAAGATTTCCAAATTCAGCATTGTAAACTGAATGATAGCATAATAGAAAATAAATAAATAAATTGTTAAAAAGGATACACAAGTTGTGCGACGAGAGTGACATGCGTGAGCATTCCGTAGTGCCACAAAATTAAGGCAGAAGGTTCCGGTAAAGTGTTGGCCATTAATTTTTGTGCGTGTTTTGCACCTCCACTTTGAATAAACAATTCCAGAAGAGACAGGGATCTCTGTTGCCTTTGTCCAGCGTTCATTCTCGAGTCTGCTAATTTCAACAAGGAAAGCCGCTGAATACTCGTCTCCCTGCAAAATAAAATCAATTGTAGAATACACAGGTCGCGGACTCACTTCAGAAATTGAAAACAGTGTCCCAAATTTGAAAAAAAAAACAAATAGTATTATGCAAAATGTTATTCTTTAGTTTACAAGTTGTCAAAAATTTTTATTTATTTATGGAAGGCTTCACATTTTTTCACATTCTCCTATTCCTCGATTTTTATCGCTTTTCTACATAAATTAAAACTGAATTAATAGGTCCCAATAACAAAATGTAATTATTCTTGGCTGAAATTTCATTTGTTTCAGTTGAAAAGTCAAATATTAAATTATTATTGGTTAAAAATTCATCTTTTGTCGTTAAAAAGAAGTATTATTTCGTTGAAAATTAAACAATTTCGTTAGTCATACTTTTTGGTTTAAAATTCAAGTATTTTGTTAAAATATCATTTTTTGGGTTTAAAAATGCATGCAATTCTGTAGAAATTTTATCGTTTTAGGTCACAAAAACAATTATCTGTTTGTTTCAGTTTAAAACGAAGTTTTTTGTTGAAAATTGAACTGTTTTGCACATAATTTGTATTTTCGCCTGAAAATTCAGTAGTTTGGTAGAAAATTTAACTATTTTGTGGAACTCACTTTTTTATATATACAATTAATTTTTCTTGTTAAAAATGCAATTTTTTGAATGGAAATTAATCTGTTTTAGTCAAGAACTACAGTTTATTGTGTATTTTTGTTGGTTAAATCCAACTGTTTTTAGTTTTTAATGAAATTAATTTTTTGTAGATAAATCAACTATTAAATTTCTCATTGAAAATTCACTTTTAGGTTGAAAATTTAACTCCATGGTTGAAAATTCAACTACTTTCTTAAAATTTAACTTTTTTTACTGAAGATTAATAATTTTAGTAAATAATACGTTTTTTGTTGCTTAATATTTACTTTTTTGTTTAAAATTTATATCATCCAGTTAAAAATTCAACTGTTTTGTAGAAAAATCGTATTTTCGGCTCAAAAATTAAATAATTTGTTAGAAAATTTAACGATTTTCTTAAAAATCTATGTATTTTGCCAAAAACTTCCCTTTTCGGTTAAAAGGAAGTATTATTTGATTCAAAATTGAATTATTTAGTTGAAAGTTAAGCAATTTTGTTAGTCATACTTTTTGGTTTTGAAATTCAATTATTTTGTTAACATTTCATTTTTTGTTTGAAAATTCAACAATTTGATTGAAATTTTGTTTCTTTCTTGACTAATTTCCTTCTTTTTTTTGTAGAACATTCATTTTTTTGTTTAAAATGCATGCCTTCCTGTAGAAATTTGATCTTTTTAGGTCGAAAATACAATTATCTGGTTAAAATTAATTTGTTTCAGTTTAAAACGAAATTTTTTGTTAAAAAAAACGTTTTGTGGAAAATTTGTATTTTTAGCTCAAAATTCAATAATTTGGTGGAAAATTTAACTATTTCGTTAAAAATTCGTTTTTTTTCATATAAAATCAAGTTTTTCTGGTTAAAAATACAATTGCTTGGATGGAAATCAATCTGTTTTAGTCAAGAACTACAGTTTATTGTGTATTTTTGTTGGTTAAATCCAACTGTTTTAAGTTTTCAATGAAATTATTGTTTTGTATATAAATCAACTATTACATTTCTCATTGAAAATTCCCTTTTTGGTTGAAAATTTAACTCCATGGTTGAAAATTCAACTACTTTCTTAAAATTTAACTTTTTTCACTGCAGATTAATAATTTTAGTAAATAGTACGTTTTTTGTTGTTTAGTATTTAATTTTTGTTTAAAATTTATAGTAGAAAATTCGTATTTTCGGCTCAAAAATTAAATAATTTGTTAGAACATTTATGTATTTTGCTAAAAGTTTCCGTTTTTATGTAAAAAAAATAATTTTCTTTTCTTAAAAAATGCAATTGTTTGGTTGCAAATAATTCTACCTTAGTCAAAGATCGAGTCTTTGTAAAAACTTTTAAATCTATCCGAAATGTTTGGGAAATCATAGAAATCTTTGTGTAATCTTGGAAACATATCTGAAATCTTTGCCAAATTTTTGGAAAATCATAGAAATATGTGTGAAATCTTTGTAAAATCTTTGTGAAATCTTTTTTGGATTCTTTAGAAATCTTTGTGGTATATTTGAAATGTTTTTGAAATATTGGGTAATATTTGTGAAATTATTGAAATCTTTGTGAAATCTTTCAATTCTTTCGAAATATTTGCAATCATTGTGAAATCTTTAGAAAATTATTACAATATTTGTCAAATCTTTGTGAATTCTTTTTAATCTATCTGAAATCTTTGCGAAACCTGTGAAATGTTTTTGGTAATCATTGAAATCTTGGGAAAATCAATGAAATTTTTATGAAATCTTCGTAAAATCTTTTTGAATTTTTTACAAACCTTTGCGAAACTAATGAAATCTTTGTGAAATCATTGTTAATCATTCAAAAATCATTGCAAAATATTTTGAACATTTTAGAACTTTTTAGTAATTTTTGTCTTGGTGTAATCTCTTTGAAACCTTGGGGATATTATTGAAATTGTTGTAAAATTTATTTGAATTCTTCACAAATCTTTGCGACATATTTGAAATATTTGGTAATGTTTGTAAAATTATTGAAATCTTTTTAATCTTTCGAAATCTTTGTGAAATCTTTAGAAAATTATTGCAATCCTTGTCAAATCTTTAAAATGTATCTGATATCTTTGCGAGACTTGTAAAATCATTGAAATCTTTGTAAAATCATTGTTCATCATTCAAAATCATTGCGAAATATTTTTGATATTTTTAGTAATATTTGTGAAAATATTTAAATCTTTGTGAAATGTTTTAGTTCTATCCGAAATATTTAAGAAACCTGTGAAACGTTTGGGTAATCATTGAAATATTTTTTAAATATTCCTTTAAACATTTTTTAAAATATTTGTTTAATTTTTTTAAATGTTTTTTTAATATTTTATTAGTTGTTCTTTACATATTTATTATAAAATTTAAATCTTTGTAAAATATTTTTGAATTCTTTAAAAATCTTTGCGACATATTTGAAATATTTTTTAAATATTCGGTAATATTTGTAAAATTATTGAAATCTTTTAAATCTTTCGAAATCTTCGTGAAATATTTCGAATTTGAATACAATCTTTCTCAAATCTTTGTGAAAACATTTCAATCTATGCGAAATCTTTGGGAAACACGTGAAATGTTTGGGTAATAATATGAATCTTGGTGTAATTTCTTTGAAATCTTCGGGATATTATTGAAATTTTTGTAAAATTGTTGTAAAATTTCTTTGAATTCTTTACAAATCTTTACGAAATATTTGGTAATATTTGTAAAATTATTGAAATCTTTGTGAAATGTTTTAAATCATTCGAAATCTTTGCGAAATATTTGGATTCTTTGTCAAATAATTAGAAAATTATTGCAAACCTTGTCAAATCTTTAAAATTTATCTGAAATCTTTGTGAAACTTGTAGAATCATTGAAATCTTTGTAAAATCATTGTTAATCATTCAAAATCATTGCGAAATTTTTAAAATATTTTTCAAATTTTTAGTAATATTTGTGAAACTATTCAAATCTTTGTGAAATTTTCTAAATCATTCGAAATCTTAGCGAAATATTTGAAATCTTTGTGAAATATTTCGAATTTGCTTGCAATCTTTGTAAAATCTTTTCAATCTATTCGAAATCTTTGCAAAACTAATGAAATCATTGAAACCTTTGTGTAATCTCTTTGAAATCTTTAGGCAATCATAGAAATTCTTGTGAAATATTTTAAATATTTATAAAACATTCAATAATATTTTTAAAATTATTGAAATCTTTCAAAATATTTGAAGTCTGTGTGAAACCTTTGGAAAATTATTGCAATATTTCTCAAGTCTTTTAAATTTATCTGAAATCATTGGGATATCACTAAAATCTTGGTGCAATCTCTTTGAAATCTTCGGAAAATCATTGATGTCTTTGTGACGTCTTCTAAATCTATCCGAAATCTTTTTTTTTGTGAACATATTGCAATCTTTTGGAAATCATAGAAATCTTAGCGAAATGTTTTAAATCTTTGTGAAATATTAAGAAAATTACTGCAATCTTTGTCAAACCCTTGTGCAATCTTTTTAATCTCTCCGAAATCTTTGCGAAACCTGTGAAATGTTGGGGTTATCGTATAAATGTTGGCAACTCTTTGCGAAATATTCGACAATATTTGTGAAATTATTGAAATCCATGCCCCTGCCCCCTTCTAGAAAAAAGGCTGCGCCGCTTCTGGTAATCTCTCTCAAAAAAGTGTAAAATAGTGTGAATAATATCGTGATTCAAGGACTATTTTAATTTTAAGTTTTTTTGAAACTTACAGTAAAGCTGGGGAGAGTGCGCAGGTAGCGTTGGACTCGCAAATCCAAATCACAACGTAGTAGGCTTGAGTGAGTACGACAGTTCTTGGTGCAAAGGAAGATCTGATCGAGTGGAGAGACCTCGGATCGAACAATTCCGGCCTCGTCAAAATAATCTGCTGCAGAACCAATAAATTTCGGCAAATTGAAAACCGGAGAAGAGTAATTTGCGTCACGCTCTCGGCCATTGTAGAAATTCCTAATTGACTTCCAAACAAGTGGCTGACGTTAATCAGAGCTCGAGATGCTTCTTGTTCGTCCTCGAGTTCTAGTTTATTTGGCTGGCCCAAATCATACGTCAGAGCTTCCAGAAGCATTCCCATCGCACCTGAGACGTCGTTCACGTTCTCTAGTTTGTGATTCAGTTCGGTTTGAAAATCATAATCCAAAAGCTGCAATTAGCAATGAAAATAGAAAATAAATTGACAATTTTACCTAAAATTACATTTTTCTCTCAGCTATGAAAACAACCTTACACCTAGGAAATCAATAATATTGATGTAAACAAATATTTTCAAAATTTGCAATATAGTGGCAATAGTCAAACAGAACTTTTAGGAGGAGCCATTCACAAATTTTGAGTAAAGAGGGATCTTACATAAGAAAAATGTTTACTAAAAAAAATTGTTTACATACGATAAATAGTTGATTTTTTAACCCTAACGATTAATTTCAACTCGGAAGTTTACTTTTCTGCTAAGAAAGACGAATTTTTAACTAAAAAATAAATAATAAAATAAACGAATTTTTAACTAAAATGATGAACAAGCATTTATTTAACTAAATAGTGTAATTTTAAAGCAAAAAGATAAATAATATATAGAGAAGACGAATTTTCAACTAAGCAGATATGTTTTACACTAAAAAAGATTCATTTGGACCAGAAATGAAATAATTCATTTTTTAATTAAAACTAATTTTTAACAAACAAAAAAAAAGAATTTTCAACAAAACGTCGAATTTTCTACAAAACAGTTCAGTTTGGAACTCCCGAAATATGAATTCTTAATAGAAAGTTTCATGAACAAAAATGTTAAATTTTAAAGCAAAAAAAATTTCTACGATAAATTCAAGTTTTCAACCAAAAAAAAACAAGGAAATGACCAATTAATAACCAATTTTCTAAAAAAAAAAGATAACTTTTCAAACAACAACTAAATAGTTAAATTTTTCAGTAAAAATAATAATTACCAAAAATATAATTATTTTTTCAACAAAATAGTTGAATTTTTTACAACAAAGGTCGTTTTTAACAAAAATAAAACAGTTAAATTTTCAGTAGAAAAAAAATTTTCAAAGATTTAAAATTAAATTTCAACAAAACGGTTAAATTTTCTACCAAAGTAATACATTTTCCACCAAAAATATACATTTTCCATCATGAAGATTAATTTTCAGACAAAGAAGATCAATGTTTAACAAAATACATGAATTTTATAAACAATTATTTCGCTCTTGAACAATGAAATGAATTTTTAACTAAAATGATGAATTTTTACACCAAAAAGAAAAAAGATTTTTTTTACCAAATAGTTCAATTTGCGAACAAAAAGATGAATTTTTAAACAAAAAGATTAATTTTATACGAAAAAATACTAATTTTTCACTAAAGAAGATATATTTTCAACCAAAAATGAAATACTTAAATTTTAAGTTCGCATTTTTAACAAAATACATGAATTTTTAACAAAACAGTTTAACTTATGAATAATGAAAGGAATTTTCAATTAAAATGATGAATTAAAAAAAAAAGATTTTTAACCAAATAATGATTTTTTAAGAAATTAGTTTCATCTTCAAATAAACAGTTAGTTGTATTTCTATAAAAATATGAATTAAAAACGAAAAATTCAATAGTTGATATTTTAACCAAAAATATTTTTATTTTAAACCAGAAAAAAAGTTAAATTCGACCAAATTATTTAATTTTCATCATTCATTAATTTTCATAATTTAAAATTTTTAATAACAAAAATTTAAGAAAACCTAGAAAGACGAATTTTCAACTAAGCAGATTTATTTTTTATTCAAATGTTGAATTCTCAACAAGAAATTGTATTTTCAACCAAATGGTTGAATTTTCATCCAAAATGATAACTTTTTACTAAAATTTTTTATTTTTCAACCAAGTAATTGAGTTTTCAACTAAAAGTATGAATTCCTAAATAAAAATTTAATACCTACTTGATATTTAAACGCAAAAAGCATAAAATTTTAATAACAAAAATATAAGAAAATTCAGAAAGACAAATTTTCAACTAAGCATATTCATTTTCTAACAAAAAGTTGAATTTTCCACCAAAAAGGAGGAATTATCAACGAAAACTGTAATAGTTGATACTTCAACCCAACATTTTTTTTTAATTTTCAATCAAAAAAATTTAATAGAACCCAGAAAGACGAATTTTCATCTAAGCAGATTAATCTTCTATTCAAATCTTGATTTTTCAACAAAAAAAATTTATTTTCATCGAAAAACGATGTTTTTTTAACAGAATTGTTGAGATTTAACAAAATAATTAAATTTTAATCCAATTTATACATTTTTTTAGAAATCAGTTTAAATTTTTACCAAGTAGTTCAATTTTCAACCAAAAAGATAAATTCTCAACGAAATCTTCATATTTCAACAGAAAAAATTTTAATTTTCAATCCAAAAAATCTACGAAAACACAAAAAGACGAATTTTTAATTAAGCAGGTTAATTTTCCATTCAAATGTTGAATTTAAAAAAAAAAGGGTGACTGTTTAACACAATTGTTGAGTTTTCAACCAAATACTTAAATTTTTAACAAAGAGATGCATTTTTAATTCAAATTATCAATCTTCAACTCGCACAACCATGAATTCTCTACGAAACAGTTGAATTTTTCAAACCCAAAATATGCGTTTTCAGCGTTAAATTTTCAACAAAACAAAAAATCTAATATCAACTGCAGTTTATGAAAAATTCCCTGAATGTCTCAGCCCATCCCTGACTTTCCAAAATTCCCTAACCTGTAGCCACCGCGATCCCGTGTAAAAAACAACTTACCGGATCATCCGGTTCCAGAATCAGTCTCGAGAGCAAATCCTCAACAATAATATCCGGACTCCTGAGATGATACAATTCCCTCTCAATGGTTGTTTTCACTTCCTCCGAAATCTGTTCCTCCAGCATAACAAGCGCCGACATAAGTGTAATTAAATCCTGACAAATATCCTCATCCTGCGAGAGCACAGGAGTAGTCTTAAATCTCGAGACATAGCTCCTCTCGTTCGAGAGCATCAAGTGTTCCAAGGCCTCCATCGGTCTCAGAAGCGAAAATGAAGCTTTCTTGAGCAAAGCTACACCGTAAACATTCTGCAGCAGCAAAAGACCCACTGGCCTCGAGCCATTAACATGATACTGAATTACACACGAGTAAAACTTGGACCAGCAACGATTCGCTATTTCCAGATAATCTTCATCCATCAGTTCATAATCCATAACTTCTGCTTGAATTTCCGCCTCCACCGCCATGCAGACTCGTTCTTTCAAAACCGCTGGCGAAAGAGACATATCGGCAATCAGATTCGATCTTCGATAAATGCTGAGGGCTCTCGTTATGTCGGCCAGCGAGAATTGACCCGGATGGAAGATGAAATTTATGTAGGCCTGTCGCGGGTCAGTTCCCGGATCACTCACGATATAATCTCTGTCCGGAGTTGGATCGAGAATTGCAGTTTCCCACTCGGAATTGATTTGGGCTCCGTTTAACGGAAGTTGTGCATGCGTTACAGCCACCGTGTCCATGTCTGTCGTTCTCCAAACCGCCCAGAGACGAGTTGTTGTGAAGGCAAAGTCCACGAGGTGTTGATCCGGCGCAAAAAGAGTGCATACTCGAATAAATTTAAAAATCCCAGCGTCCTGAATCGGCTTGAGAACACTGAATTCACAGCCGGTTCCAAATTTCAGATAGGTGCCCAAGTAAAGTTCGTTTTCCAAACTCACGGCTTTCCGCAATACGTGACCTTGAACCCCTTGGGCAGCAATTCTGTTGTCGATCGCGACATCTGCAACTGCAATGCACTGAGCTTTGTTGCAAGACCACATCCGTACATTTCCCTCGCGACAAAGGGCAAATAAGTAGGTATCGTTTCCACAAGTGTGGATGGCCAGTGCCATTGCGACCTGGCCTTCGGAACCGCGGCCACGAAAGGCAGTCGCTATTCCACTTAAAAATCGAGGCATGATCGAGTCTTGTTTTAGTTCGCTCGTGTGCACGAGGCCAGTTACTGTGTCGAGTCTTAGCAAAAGTATCGTTCCGGAATTGTAGGCGAGAGCGTAAAGAGCTTCTTCTTGTGGAAGCGTGAGCCATGATGCAGCTGCGTGTGGTACTGGAGAATCTGAAAGTAATTAATACAATTTTACGACTCGATTTCTTCGACGAAAAGTAGGGACAATCATAATCACAATCAGGCTTATACAAAAATTAACTCTATTTGCAAAATCAACAATTGTTTCACATATACAACCCTCACAGTTCCTTTGGGATAAAATATAGGGTCCAAAGAGTATTTTTTGTAACAATCATGGGGTACTTTTTTCGCGCTCAAAGGGTAACTAATTCAGGCTAAATTCAGAAGATTTCGAAAAAATTCCTAAAAATTCAAGATGAATTTCCAACAATTAAATGAATTTAAAACAATATGAAAAAACTTAATTTAATTCAGTAACTTTGAAATAAGCTTAGAAGAATTCAAGGGAATTCCAAGAATTCGATGAAATGTCGAAGAATTCAGGGTGAGATTAATAGACTTCATGATCAATTAAATAAAAACTTTTTAAAAATTAAAAAAAAAATCACTGAATGAAGTAGAAATGAGTGAATTTATAAGAATTCAAGTACATTGAAAAAAATCAAAAGAATTCCAAATAATTTTAAAGAATTCAGGGCGAATTCAAAGATAAATGCCTGGATTTAGAGAAATTAAAAAAGGGGTAACTAATTCAGGTTAAATTCAGAAATTTCGAAAAAATTGAATTTCAGTTCAAAAGAATTCACAATAATTGGTACAAATGTTCACAATTTTTTTTAAACCTTGCTTTCCGTAAAACTGGATTGAATTTAGAGAAATTTAACATAAAATAGAAGAATTCAATAAAATTCATAAAAATTCAAGGTGAATTAAAAAAATCAAATAATTTTAAAAAATATGAAAAAACTTAATTTAATTTAGTAACTTCTGAACAAGCTTAGATAGATTCAAGTGAATTCCAAGAATTCGATGAAATGTCAAAGAATTCAAAGTGAGATTAATAGAGTTCATGATCAATTAAATAAAAACTTTTTAAAAATTAAAAAAAAAATCACTGAATGAAGTAGAAATGAGTGAATTTAT
>JAAAKG020136649.1:0-13134 GCA_010014905.2 Druon quercuslanigerum
GGGGGGGGGGGGGGGGGGGGGGGGGGGGGGGGGGGGGGAAGGGGGGGGGGGGGGGGGGGGGGGGGGGGGGGGGGGGGAAGATTTAAGATCAATCTACTGGACTAATTTTTTCAGAAAAACTTTTCGTCCCCCACCGGGCGTTCAGCGATCTGTCTTTCTCTTTTTCTCGAGAGGAGAAGTGGGAGATGAAAGGAGTGATACTAATGGGGGGGATTAAGGAACGGAAATCAGAAAGGGAAGGGGAATTAGGAGAAGTTAAGGGAGTATGGAAGGGATGCGGTGAAAAAATATGGGGGGAAGTATAGTGAAGATGGGAAGTAGAAAAAGTAGAAAAAAGTGGGAGAATCTAGGAGGTGGTAGGGGGAGAGGATGTGAAGGAAGGATGGACTCGACACGATAGGATCAGATAAGATCAAATTGCACAGGATAGAGTAGAATGCAAAAAAGTGGCAAGAGAGGGGCATTGAGAGGGGGAGGGAGAGATTTGATAATAAAATTACTAAAATCACCAAATTTTGTAAGTGAAATGAGGATGTAAAAATTAAGAGCCAATAATAATTGATTACTAATTATTATATCTCTTTGAGCATACCATTTTTACAAAGCATATTGTTTTTAATTTGTATAAAATGTTTTGAGTGTTACAATTTTCAACTAGTTTTTTTTATATTCATTACAATTTTAAATAATGACGTATCCTTAACGTATTTATAGATTTTCATTATGAACATAACCTCAAAAATATTCACGAATCAAATTTTCAAAGTCAATTCAAAAAATAATGATCAAATTGCCAAAAACAACAATTATTGGTATTTTTCGAATTAGAAAAATTTTTTGGTTTAAACTTTCAAACTTTAAACAAATTTCCAAACATTTTATAAACAAGTATAGTTTATTAATAATTATCATATATAAGTTAGTTAATATAATTATAATATTATTAAAATTAATAATTTTAATGCTAATTATTGGTAATTTTTCCGGAGGGAAAAGTCTTAGGGTATGATAGAACTTTTCATTTCCCTTTCCAGCTTGAAAACTCCTATTTTAAAAATTATAAAGATTCATAGTTCATTAAAAAAACCAAATTTATTTATCAGAGCATTATAAATAAATGTTAATTACAGTAGATTTTGTATGTTAGACTAGTATAATATTTTTAATTAATCAAGTGTCAAATTTAAACTATAATCAACAATTGGTGAAATTTATTAATAAATATTATTTTTATTTCTTAAATAATTTTCAGAAAAATACACAAAACAACAATTATCGATAATTTTTCAAGTGGGAAAAGAATTTAGCAGAATTTGTCAGAATTTATAAATAAAAATAAATTATTTAACACAGTATCATTTTAATGTCAAAATGAGAAAAATTTATTTACATTAAAATTAATTAACAATTAATTTATTTTATTGAAATAATTCCAGTCTAATAATATTGAACCTTATTTAAAGCTTTGATCAGTTTTCAGAAAATTATGTACATTAATTTCATGTATTTTCTTAGAAAAAAATACAAAAATAGCAATTATTGGTAATTTTAAAAGCTGGAAAAGGGGCAGGGTCTGATAGAAAATCCCCCTTTACTTTTTCTACTTAAAATATTACCATTCAAAATTAAAGAATGTTTTTTATAAACATTTATAAATTATTAATGAAATAAAATTTATTTCACCTAGTATAATAATATAATAGTTGAATATTAAAAATAATAAACATTTACTGAAAATCCCTAAAATAATTTAAAACTATTAATATGTATTATTTACGAAATCTTTGATCGACTGATAAACAAAAATTGGTAAAAAAATGTCTGATTCATTTTTGTTTTATTCTTCCGAAAAACAAAAATAATTCTATAAAAAAGCGTTCAAGAAATCAGGTAAAAGAATAATTTAAAAATTATATTTACAGTTTTTGACAAAAATACAAATTTTAGTCTATAAATAAAGTATTCAAAAGATTTCAAACCATTTACTTAAAAATTAGGAAAATTCATCAAAGTAAAAAATTACCTATTTATTAGGTGTTAAAGATGTATCAAAAAGTTTGAATAAATATTCAACACTTTTAATTCAGATCATTTGGTCTAATTTTTTATCATAAAAAATATTGCAAATGCTTACTAACAAAAAAATCCTATTTTTATATGCTCCGGTGGGAATCGAACCCACGTAAACTGCTTACCGGTGCGGTGCGCTTTCACTGAGCTACAAAAGGACGAAAATTTTTTTTCCTAATTTTTCAATTCTTTAAGGATTTTTTCGGCCAATACGTGCTTTTAATATTTTTATGACCAAAAATGAACCAAATGATCAAAGTTTAAATTTTACATCTTGAAAAATTTCCTATTTGCCTTGTTATCAATACATTATTAGTATTTGTCAGTAAAAGTATTTATTATAGTTTCTTGATTAAGATAGACTCTCCTGAGGTGACCATTGCGATGCTGGAAAGTGGCATTTGATGTATTGATCAATGCGCAGCAATAAATAGAAACTGGAAGGGGGGGGGGGGCTTTCAACAAGCCTGATTAAACTTCACTCTCTGGTAATGGGATATAAATAGGAGCATTTTCCTCTCCACGGTCATATCAGAGGCAAAAAGGACAGAAAAAGTCACTTCCGTATCAACATGACATATATACTCCCTCTCATCAAAGTCTTCCAATACACTCATTTCTTCCCCTTTTCAATCAAGTAATATACAGGGTATTTTTTCAAAAAATGGAAAAAAATTGCCTGATTATTCCATAGTTTTTTAGGTATCTTGGCGATCAATCATGACCAGATCCTCTTGCAAGTACTCGCCTTTAAAAAGTACAACCTTTTTCCAGCAATGCCCCTTAGTTTAGCTGTTTCGCCAGAGATTGCTGAATAAGCTGCGACTTGCAAAAATTTTGTAAGACGCATTCTAGGACACATAGAAAAAAAATGGGATCATGTTGTGTCGCATATTGACCTACAATTGAGAAGTAGAATTTATTAATCAACAAGGAGCATAATTTAGTTTTTAAAAAAGCAAATATCATGAAGCAGAAAGCTGAATGAGCTGCGATTTCTAAATCCCTTGTCGTTGTCAGGGAGCCAGCCCTTACTCGCCAAAACAACTTTGAGAATTTTATAAAAATTTTTTTCTTTCTATTTTCATAAACGCACTGAAAAAATTTGAACTCATTGAGAGTCGAATATTGACAAAGTATAACCTTTTTCCAGCGAAATTGCTGAATAAGCTGCGACTTCAGAAATTTCAGAAATTTCGGAATGAGCTGCGATGACTAAGTAGTTATTTTCTTTCTATTTTTGTAAACACACAGAAAAAAGTTGAACTCATTAAGAGTTCAGTATTGACCTACACTGAGGAAGCTTATTATTTATTCAAAAGGAACCTAAATTAAATTATTTTACGAAATTAAATTGCATGAGGTAAACGAATAAAATCAGTCCTGAAAAAATAAGTGTCAGAAAAAGTCACCTAAGTTTTTTAAGGCCTTGTTCAAACAGAAATTTCGGGATGAGCTGCGATGACTCAGCTTCTGACTCATAACTCTTAAATTATGACTCATAAATGCTTCTGCGTATCTCGTGACTCATACCTTCTAACTCCTTACTCCTAACTCAATGCTCACACTCCCCAAATTCTTACTCCTAAATCTTAACTTCTAGGTCCTAACTCCTCATTTCTTACTCATACCGCATAACTCATACCTTCCAAAAATCTTGACACCTGGTTCCTAACTCCTGACTTCTTACTCCTGAATGATTCCTCCTAAGTCACAACTTCTTAATCACACGTCGTAACTCACACCTCCCAACTCTTTAGGGGTGGTGACAATAATACGTCACACATTCTTTGTATCATTGTATCCCTTTTAGATTCAAGGCAATTTTATTCTCGTCTTTATTTAAGCATGGAATTTTATTTGCAAAAGATCTTATTCACCCTCTTATAAATTGCAATTCTAACGCATAACTCCTAACTTTTGGCTCTGATCTCCTAACTCCTAACCCATATCTACTAACTCAAACCTTCTGAGTACTAACTCTTTAATCATACCTTCCAACTTATACCTCCTTAGTCATACCTCCTAAATCATACCTACTAACTCATACCTCCTACCTAATAACTCCTACCTATTTACTCCTTACTCACGTGTCCCAACTCCTGACTCTCAACTACTAAATCATAAACCATATTTCCTAACTCATACCTCTTAATTTCTGGCTCCTCACAAAGGAAGGAGAAATGCATCATGAGAAGTGACATTTTATTTGCACAACTTCTTATTCATCCTCTGATAAATTGTAATGCTAACGCATAACTCCTAACTTTTGGCTCTGATCTCCTAACTCCTAACCCATATCTACTAACTCAAACCTTCTGAGTACTAACTCTTTATTCATACCTTCTAACTTATACCTCCTTAATCATACTTCCTAAATCATACCTTCTACCTGATAACTCCCAGCTCTTTACTCCTTACTCACGCGTCCTAACTCCTAAATCCCAACTACTAACTCATTAATCATATCTCCTAACTCATACCTCTTAACTCCTGACTCCTCACAAAGGGTGGATAAATGAATCAAGAGAAATTAGGAGAGAGAAATGGGAGAATTTAGGGAAATTACGAGAGCAGAAGTAGGCAAAGTGAGAAAAAATGAAGTGTGCTAAAAAGGCGAATTGAGAGAAAATGAAAGTAGGTAAAATTCAGGACAGGGAAGTGGGGGTGTGTAGAGGGAAATTTTGATCAGGGGAAGTAGAAGAAGGATGAAGAAGTAAGGGGTGGGTGAGTTAGAGGAAGTGAGGAAAGAGTAATTAGATTAAGTGGGGGAAATAATAGAAAAAGAGGGGATGTGAGGAGAGGGGGAAGTGTACTAAAACTTTTTTTGCAGATGGAGGGTGCCTACTTTGAATAATTATTTAAATTATTTTTCTTATTTGCATCCTTTATCGGTGAAAAAATTTGCCTAAAATAATCTTTAAAGACACGCAAAATTCGCAACAAAATAGTTAATATTATGCATAAGAAAAATTTTATAAAACAAAATTAAAGGGTTTTCAACAACTTGATTAATTTTAAAATTTTTCAAAAAATGACAAAATTACTTGAATTTTCTACCAAATTATTTGAATGTTTAACAAAAAAGATCAATGAGTAGCCAAATAATTGAATTTTCATCTAAAAAGATACATTTTCAGAAAAAATGAAAGAAATATATTTGAATTAAGAAAACTACTTTTTATTTTCAAAAATAGTTTTTAACCAAATAAGTGAATTGATAGCCAAGGAAATAAATTTTCAATTGAAATAATTAATCTTCAACCAAGAAATTAAGTTTGAAAAATAAAGTTTTACTCTCAACAAAGTAGTTTAATATTCAACCGAAAATTAATTTTTAAACAAGGAGATTAAATTTCGACTAAAAAAGACAAAATATTAAAACAATTAATTAATTTTTCATCGAATATTTAATATTTTAAACTAAAAAAAAGATAATTTACAAGAAAGAAGTGAATATTTTAATTCTGAGTTAACGAAAATATTTTTTTTTTAAATAAGAAATAATTTTCATCTAAAAAAGATGAGGTTTTAAGCAAGAATATTAATTTTCTACGATTAAAGATAAATTTTTTGATAAAATTCATTTATTCTTAATGAAATAATTCAATTTTTTAAACAAAAAATAATTTTAAGTTAAATAGTTTTAAGTTAAAAACAAAGAATTTTTAAGAAAATTTTCTGTTTTTTATTTTCAAGAGTACAGTTGATTTTTCAACCGAAAACAAATTTTTTAATTTTTAAAAAATAGTCGAATTTTCAACTAAAAAATATAAATTTTTCATTTAAAAAAAGTTAAAATATTGTAAATTTTTACCAAAAAATATAAAATTTTTAACAAAGGAAATTAGATTCCTACCAAAAACGACGAATTTATAAGTAGAAGAGGTAAGTTTTCAAGCAAAAAAGAAAAATTACATTTTTTGTTAAAAAAATATAGTTACAAGAATAATTTTTAACTAAAAAACAAATCATTTACCAAGTAGTTAATTTTTTAAATTGGTGGTTTTGATTTTTGACAAAATAGGTCAATTTTCTACCAAAATTGTTGATAATTTAGCACCAGTTAAATTAAACCATACAGACGAAATTTTAACAAAATACCTGAATGCACAGCAAAAAAAAATAATTTTCAAATAAGAAAATGAATTTTCTACCCAAACGGACGAATTTTTAACAAAATAGAGGGATTTTCCATTAAAAAGTTGAATTTTTCTCCCAACACTATGAATTTTCTACCAAAAAAGTTAAATTTCTACTAAGCATTAATTTTTTTTAATAAATAGTTTAATTTTTAACCAAATAGTTATATTTTCTATAAAGTAGTTTAATTTTTAACTAAGAAAAATAATCTTGGACAAAAAAAATGAATTTTCAATACAATTTTTAAATTTTTTAATAGATAAGATCAGTTTTTAATTCAACATTTTTTATAAGAAAATTTTCAACAAAATAAATTAATTTTTTTATAGCAGTTGAATTTTTAACCCAAAATCATTTAATTTTTAAACAAATAATTTAATTTCCTACTAAAATAGTTGACTTTTCAACTAAAAAAGATAAATTTTTACCAGAAATTAAATAGTCACATTTTCAGCTTTAAAAATTAAATTTTTAACAAACAAACAAATAATTTACCGAGTAGTTAGTTTTTGAAATTAGTGGTTTTAATTTTTGACAAAATAGGTCAATTTTCTACCAAAATCGTTGATCTTTTAACTAGGAAAAATATTGTTCAACAAGAAAAACAGAATATTTTACCTTTTGGATTTGACAAAGAAGACGAATATTAAAAAAAAAATTAATTCACAGCCAAAAAGATTTATTAAAAACAAGATTAATTTTCTACCAAAAAAGAGGAATATTCATCAAAGTAGATAAATTTTCCACAAAACAGTTACATTTTGCCCCTGATAATATGAATTTAAAAAAATTCCTATTATGTAGTTAATTTTTTTAATAAAAAGATAAATTTTTTTAATAAACAGTTAAATTTTCTGATAGAATAGTTAAATATTTAATAAGAAAGAAATTTTTTTAACTTAAAAAGATGAGTTTCCAAACCAAAAATGAAATATTTATATTTTCAGTTTAGAAAAATTATTTTTCACAAAAAAATGAATAATTTACTAAGTGCTTAATTTTATACTTAGAATAATAATCTTCAAAAAGAAACATGAATTTTCAACCCAATATTTAAATGATTTTATAAAAAAAGATCAGTTTTCAATTAAACATTTTTCATTAGAAAATTTTTAACAAAATAAATTCATTTTTTTATAGCAGAAGAAGAAGAAAGAGAAAAAAATAGAAGACAAATTTTCAACAAGATTATTGTATAAGGGTGTCCGCAAAACTTAATTTTCAAAATTCCTAAAAATTCTTCCTCTTATAGAAATTCCGTGACCATCACATTATTTAAAAAAAATTTCGATCCGTTCCCTGAAAAATAAAATTTCCTAACTTTTCCATGATTTCCAGGTTTTCCCCAACCTACGACCACCCTCTTTTTATGAGAAAAGTCAATTTAGGTTAACGTACTAATTGACAATTGTGCGCAAACAGAATTAATGTTTGATACTTAATCGAGTTAAAAACCCTTTTACAAGTTTTGCAACTAGAAACGAGAATTTTTTTAAAGGTTGGCAACATTTCTAACAATAGGAAGATTTTTGACAAAATGTCAAAATATGAGGTTAAAAGCGTGGTTCAAATTTTAGGTCATTCTGTGGTTTGAAAATATAAATACGTGGATTAAATCTTACAAAATGCAACTTCCAGTTTTATCTCTGATGACACAATTTTTCAGACAATTAACGACGCCACTATCCAGAAAAATCGTTAAATACGCAAAAGTCCATCCTTTCTTCAGAAAATATTTTTTAATATTACCAGGACGTTTCTATCATTGGTGCGAATTTCGGACGAAGTTACTTTTTGATAACAATAAAGTTAAGAAATCAAAAATGCAATTTAAACCCTTGGATGATACAGCTGCAGAGGAGATGGGAACTCAGGGAATGATCGAGGTAAATAAAGTTTCTTTGAATGTTTAATGTGGAACTTAAAATAAAATATTTTTGAAATTCATCATTTAGTTTTTTTAAATTTTGTATTCGAATGTTACATATTAAAAAAACAAATTAAAAATCACTCTTAACAGTGGAATGAATGGTTTAAACAAGCAAAAATTGTTTAAATAATTAATAAGCGTCCCCTAATAACACAGCATCACCACAAAAACAAATTTTCTGCAACCGCAGCTAAACCACCATACCCATACGTTTTGAGATCGCTGGATCCGATTCCGAGGTTAGTTTGACCACACCAGGTCAGGATCAAGATCAATTAAGGGTCAAATTGGAAAAAACCAGGGGTCCCGAAAAAACTCTAGTCTCAAAGCTTTTTAGGGTCACTTGATCCGATGCCGAGGTTTATTTTGTATGAAGGTCACACCAAGGTCAAAATTCACAAAACTACGTTTCTTAGACGTTAGTCAGCTAGGTAGTTAGTTAGACGTTTCTTAAACGTTTGAATTGACCTTGAACCTCATCTGATGGATAAAAACTGACCCCTGACTCGGACTCAGTGACCCCAAGTAAGTATACGTACGGTGGTTTAGCTCTGGTTGCAGAAAATTTTTATTCTATGGCTCTATTTCATATATCACTCTCAATAATAGACAATTGTTATCTATCTTTTAAATCGTTTCTTAGAATGATGAGGAGAAATAAGGGAAGGGAAATTAGGATGAAGAGGAAGGGTGGCAGTAGCAAAATAGAGGAAAATGAGGGTAGTGAAGTTTTGGAGAAATAGGGGTGGGTTTGTAAAGGAGCGATGGGAAATTAGGGAGAGGAAAAAGCTAGTAGGGGAGTGAGGAGAAATTAATAAAGGGGGAGCAGAGGAAGTGGTGAAAAATGAGGGGAGGGGTCGTAGTAAAATTTCGAGAAAATTATGGAAAGGAAATAGGAAAAAGTAGGAAAAGTGAGGTGAATTATAGCGATTATATATTGGGGAATGCCAAGAAATAAGGGAAAGTATTGGAAAAAAGGGGATGAGTAGAAAGGAAAGTGAAGGGAAGTGATGGAAAAGCAAGAAAAGTAGGAGAAATAGGGAAGTGAGGAGAAATCAGAAGAACGGCTTTAGTAAAGGTAAGGTTAAATGATAAGAGGAGAATTAGGAGGATTCATGATGTTAGAGAAACTACAGGGTAAATGAGGTTGGATAGTAGAGAATTTAGGAGAAATAAATGAAGAAAAATTATTGGAAAGAGGTAATTGGGGAATGTCAATAAATGAGGCAAAGTATTGGAAAAAAGGAGAGTAGTAGAAAGGAAAGTGAGGGGAAGTGATGGAAAAGCAATAAAAGTAGGAGAAATAAGGGAGTGTGGAGAAATCAGAAGAACGGCTGTAGTAAAGATAAGGTTAAATGATAAGAGGAGAATTAGGAGGATTTATGATGTTAGAGAAACTAGAGGGTAAAAGAGATTGGATAGTAGAGAATTTAGTGGAAATGAAAGAAGAAAAATTATTGGGAAGGGATAATTTGGGAATGCCAAGAAATAAGGGAAAGTATTAGAAAAAAGGAGATGAGTAGAAAGGAAAGTGAGGGGAAGTGATGGAAAAGCAAAAAAAGTAGGAGAAATAGGGAAGAGAGGAGAAATCAGAAGAACGGCTATAGTAAAGGTAATGTTAAATCGTAAGAGGAGAATAAGAAGAATTACAGGAAGCGAGGAGAAATCAAAGGGATTTCGGAGAAATAGAAGATGGGAAATTAGGCGGAAGAAGAGAGAAGTAGTGTAAGAGTGAGGTTGGATAAGGTGATATATAGAAAGTAACGGGAAATGAGGAGAAGAAGAGGAAGTGATGGGCAATAAGGAGAGCCGTTTAAGGGAAACTCAGGGTAAATGATTGAATGGAAAGTAGAATTAAGGAGAGGACATTTAATAGGGGAGTAAGGGAAAATAAAGGGAAATGATGAAGGAGTAATGAGCAATGAGGGGGAATATAGAGAAATAAGGGGGAAAAGGGTAGAGGACAGAGGAGCGAGGAGAAATTAACAAAAAGAAATTAGGGGGCGAAGAGAAGAACGAGTAGCGGATTAAGGAGAAGTGGGTAGAGTCAGGAGAAATGACACAATAGAAGTGATAGGAAATTAGGGAAATTTAAAAAAAAAACTTTGAATTCACAATTTTTAAATTTATTGCTATGGGTTAAAATTTAAGAAATTATATTTGAAATACGGCAAAATTTGAATTACTCTTAAACAAAAAAAACATTAACAAATAAAATAATCTAAGAATAAAATTTGAAAAATACATTTTTAAGTTCCTCCTTTTTAAGTTTAAAAAATTAAAAAAAGAAGCCAAGAAATATTGGCAACTTTTTTGTAAATGTTATTTAGCAGGAAATTAAAAAAATATTGAAGAAAAAAGTGGATAGAAAAGAGTAGGGCCATTTGGAGGTTGCCTTTTTCGTTACTCGCTTTTGTTTGCTTTTCTAAAATTTTGATTGAGAAATTTGAGTGTCTCGTCCAAATTTCTTTTTATCGCAAGCTTGTTTTTTCTTCTGCAAAAAAGAAATATTTCTTTCCTCAATTGTAAAAATTCGTAATTAGTGTGTCAAGCCGGAGGTGTAAGAAGAATGTAAGAAGACAAAGTGTAAGAAAAAGAGAAGAGAAAAGAAATAATCTGATAGGAAAAGTATGATTAGCGTATTTGGATGAGGTGAGGATGGGGAGTGTAGTAAAGAAATTAGTTCCGAGTGAAAGGGGCGATATGTATAATAAGGGGTGGAAGAGAAGGTGAACAGATGGAAGGGATACATAAAAAGAGGAGTGTATAGGGATATGGTAATGGAAAATGTATGATTAGTGTGAGTGGAATGGGTTCATGAGAAGGAAATAACTTATGAGTTGATGGGGCAATGGGAGGTACTAGGTAACTAAGTAGTAAGTGGAAGGGGTGATCGGTAAGATAATATATAGGTGGGGAGGGTAAAGGAATGGAAGAGATAAAGAAAAAGGTTCAGAGATAAAAGTGAGATAATGAAAAGGTTATAAATATGTTAAGAAGGAGTGTTGAAGAGAGGAATATAAGTAGTACATGCAAGGGATAGCGGTTCAGATTAAGAGTTGGAAGGGAAACGAAAGGTAAGAAGATAGAAGAGATCGGACAAAGGGGTAGGGGAAACTGATAGGAAATGTATGATCAGATTGAGTGGAAGGAGTAATTGTTGCGGGATAGGTTATTCTTTATTAGTCACACTTTAAAATATTGCATAACAATTTTCAACAACAAAAATTGTATAATAAAATTGAAGGGTATCTAGTTAAAACTACCTGAACGTCAGATATTTTGACATTTTTATCATTCGGAATGAGAGGGCTGAGTGAAAGATTAAGGTATGGAAAGGAATGGCAAGTAAAGAAGGTGATGGAAAAGCAATGGAAAAGGTAAGTAAGAAGTGAAAAGAGGAAAGGAGAAGAGGAAGGGGCGATGGGAATAAAATGAATCGTTAGTTCAAGGCCTGATAAAAAGATGAAGGAAGGACGGAAGGATGAAGGACTAATGGGGATAATCAATTGGGCTTAGGAAAAGTGTCAGTTGACGGAAAGGGTATGACTAGGATAAGCGATCTTACCTAAGAAAGATAGGAAAGGAGGTACACTATTGGGAAGGGCAATTAAAGGGTAATTAATGATAAGTTGAAGGGAAAGGGAAAGTAGAGTAGTAGGAGAGGGAGGAGGAGGAGGAGGTGATGGTGGAGAACAGGGAAGGGGAGGGAAGTATCAGGAGCTGGAGGAAAAGGAGGAGAAAGAAGAGGTGGAGGAGAAGGAGGTGGAGGAGAAGGAGGAGGAGGAGGAGGAATTTTTAAAATCAAACTTGACACATTATTCATTTTGAATTATAGGTCGGAGTTTTGATGATCATCTGTTTGATAACGATATTTGAATCAACAAGATCGTACAAAAAATCACAGGGAGTAGAAAATCAGAGACAAAAGGAATTCGAGATTCTGGAGAATCGGAAAAGCGAGTTGGAACGTAAAGTGGCGGATCAGAAAGCTTACATTGAGAAGCTGTGCATACTCTTGCGTAAATATGCCAAGGAAGTCGGCTACTCTCAGTCGGAGATTCTAGATTTAGAGAGATCGAAGGAGCCTTTAGAACTGGACGAGCCGACCACTTGAAAGTTACAAGTTCCGACAGACTGTCATAAACGGTTCGTAACTTTCCGGAAGTCTTTATCTAACGACTCGATTCTGCTATCGGAAATTTGCTTCATTCCTGGGATAGTAATCGATACACGTATTCTCCAAATATCATAAAACCCATTCAAGTATGTGCCAAGTGGATAAGAATTTAGAACAGAATTCACTATAATAACTTATCCTACTCTTACGGATACTTTAGATTCCTTTACTCGCTCATTTACTATAAATAAATTGATAAGACAAATAAATTGTTGCTTTATTTTTAAACCTGGAAGCATTTTTGTACTAACAATATTTTTCATTGTTATAAACAATTTTGATTCAAAGAATCATTAAGTAAGCGACTTTTGATTCAGACAATTTGTTTTTTTTTCAGCGTCAACGTTTCTTTCACATAGAAAGTGTTTTGGTGGGTTGTATTTGCACTAACATTTTCTATTATTATAAATTTCTATTATTATAAATAATATTTGACCTTCACAAATAATAAGACAACTTAATTTATTGACATTCAACAATATTTTCTATTGTTATAAACAATTTTTTAAAAATTTATAAAATAGGGGCTTTTAGATACATAAAAGTTTTTTTATGATTGCTAAGATTACCCACGAGAATATTATTTTAATCATATATATTAAAATAACAGTATTTTTTGTTGTTGTAAACAATATTGATAAACAAATTAACTTAATAGGCTCTTTTAGACAAATGAAAGAAATTTTGTAATAAAAAAGTATAGTTTACCCACCAGAGTAATATTTTAGCGGAATATATTGGAAGAACAGCATTTTTAATTTTTATAAACTATTACAATGAATAATTATAATAAAAAAAAATTATAAAAATT